>PVIA01000253.1:507052-532432 GCA_004024845.1 Tonatia bakeri | reverse complement strand
TTCACCTTTAACAGGAACCTAAACAACAAAACAAAGAAACAAGCAGGGTATAGTCAAAGACACTGCATTAGAGGACAGGTGGAGAGTGACCAGAGGAGAGAGAAGAGGGATTTTGGGGGAGAGGGGGAGGGGTATAGGATCAAAGTTAAAGGACACATGGATAAAAGCTAGGGGGAGGGTGGTAATGGGAGGGAGGTGGGTAGCGGGGGTGGGAGGGCTTGATTGGGAGTAAAGGGGAGAAAACTGTACTTGAACAATCATTAAAATAAAAAGAATAACTAATATATAAAATAAATATAATTATTAATATTGGAAAAAGTACTTTTCACAAGTGAAGGTGAAATGAAGACATTTCTGAACAGACAAAAACTGGGTAAATACTTGCATTAAAGAAAGACTGTTACAATTGTGTCAGCTCTGAAAACAAAAGCAAGATTGGTGAGCCCGCACCCTGAAAACCACAGACCAGCCGAGACTCTGAAGAGGACTTCAGTGAAGGAAGGCGTGCGCCTCGGGACACCAAGAAGGCCCACTACTGCAAAGGTGTTCATTCACCTCGAGCCTGTGACTGCCTGCATCACAGTTCCAACCAAAGGGGAAGCATTTTCAAACTGGAATGCTGACTTTAAAGTGCATGTGGCAATGCGACTCACCTCAGACAGAACAGTCTTGGAGAGGAACCACGGGCATGAGGACAAACGGGGCACAGGAGCAGGACGGGTGACCCGGAGGCAGACGTGCGATCGCTGCGGGGAGAGAAGAGCCTTTTCAATGAGGGTGTGTGGTGGGTTGGACTTCCATGTGGGTGGGGGGCAGTGGGGGCAGAGGTCTCGGCTTTGTCCTCACACCACACACACTGTCTGCTTGAGACGACTGTAAATCTTCGTGCAAAAGTTAAGGTGATAAAACTCACAGAAGCAAACAGAGAACGTTATATTTATGAGCTGAGAAGTAAATAAATATTTTAATTAGGAAACAACCAGAAAGGAAGGAATAATTGACAGCTAAACTGGACTATGCTAAAATAGACAGATGACAGACAGACAGATGAGAGGCACTGCCATAAGTCAGTGGAAAAGCACGCCGTAGGGTTTAAGGGGATGTTTGCAAGACAGATATCCAGGAAAGGAGATCATGTACTTATACATCCCCTTGAATAATAATAAGAAAAAAACAACACATGGGAAAAATAGGTAAAGGATTTGAATGAGTATGTCAAGATGATATTTAGGGAAAGAACATGTGTGCATGACACAGAGACAAAGAGAGCCGAGTGGGGACAGCCAGAGGGAAGGGTGTGTGTGTGGGGGGGGGGGTAGGCAAAGAGGGAGAAATCAGGGCATTTGTAAGAGTGTGGACAATAAAAGTAGATAAAAAAGAGAGTATTTCAATAGCAAATGAAACATATGGAAAGGTGTTTCCATTCATTAGTTATCAGGGAAATGCAAATTGAAATATTTGCTCCAAGCAACCAAGACAGCTGAAAGGAGACAGAATAACAGTTGAAAATGCAGAATGACTAGAACCCACACACACTGATGGTGACACTTCGGACTAGTGCAGCATCCTTGGGAAATTACCTGCCTGGATCTACCGATGCCAAGCAGATGGCCCAGCAATTCCACTCCCAAACACATGTAACAGAAATACTGATGCACGTCCAGCGAAAGACTGAGTTGTATTATCATAAAGATTGCATTTTAAAAAAGGCATGATGTTGACTAAGAATGGATGCATAAATTATGTGAAGGACAGTAGGACACCACAGATCCTCCAAATGTAATAATGAGAATGCATGCTGTATTATTTCATTTATTTAAAATTCTAGCCCTGCACTAGTTCTGTGACTGCTAATGGCATGTATATGCCTTGATGACTCCACGATTTCTCTCTAGTTCCAGTATCTCCCCAGACCGTAGATTCATGTACCCTTCTGCTAAGATTTCGTGTCCCAAACAGAAGTCTGGATATCCATCCCCAATTCTTTTATTTCGTTACATGTGAATCCTATTCACCCAGCAGCTCAGGCCGCACACGTTAGAAGCGTCCTGACTATTCTTGCTCACACTCCAGGTGAAACAGAAGAATATTCGTCCTCTGCCTTTAGAAAACATTCCAAATCTGATCATGTGCCAACAACTGTTACCTTCACCTCAGCCCTGCTTGTCACCCACCTAACGAGGCCATAGCCCCGTAGCCCTTACTGCAATGTAGTCTGCCTCCCTGCATTCTAGCCTCCATTCATCAGCCTGAGCTGTCATTTCAAAACGCAGGTCTGATGGGGTCTCTTCACTGCTCACCACCCCCTAGCTGCCATACTTCACACGGAATCATAAACGCCCCATCGCACCTGGCCACAGGACCCCTCCGGCATCACGTTCCACCAGCCCTCCATGGCTGTGTGCCCACCACGCGGGCACCTTGCTCTTGACCCTGGGAGGACGCCACCCTTCAACAGCTCTGCATTAATTCCCTGTCGAGGAGGTTTGCATACTCATGTCTGTGTCACCAAGAACAGCCCTCTGCACAGGCATTCGCTACACGTTTACTGCCGACGTGAGTACACGACATCCACCCTTTTCTGGGAGCCCTTATGTTTTCTCCAATCTGAAGTTCATGAGGTTTTTTATTCCCCTTTTGTGATTAGCCCTTATCTTCCCAAGGAGAGTAACCGACTCAGACTTCTTTCGGAAAGTTAATAATATTCTCTAAAGTCTCAACCATTCTTTTTCTAAACTATACCAGATACTAGAGTTTTATTACTAGAACACTCTTCAGTTAAAAAAAAAAAGTTTAAAGGAAATTGCTTCACGGGAACAGGCATCTAAATTAATAATCTGGGGTTAGTTTATATATACTCAGAAAGGAAGAAAACAATCACATTTATACCCACATTAGACCCTGTGTTACAGGAAGGTAATCCAGTTGCTAAGAATTCAACAACCCTTATGACGTTAAAAGGAAATGTTCATGCAATTACTGACTTTATGGTCTTATTTTTTTCCTGAGGGAAGTCAATAAAGAAACAAAGGAAATAGACTTTTAACTCTGTTGGCTTCAATATGGACATTTTGTTTATTTTAATTGCTAACATTGTTTAAACATTCATCTCTTTTATCTTAAGACACTGTGTCCACATCCTGTTCCTGATCAAATAATAGATTGATTCCATTTAATTTTCTTAAACAGGCGAAGGAATGAACAATAAATTACGTTATTGTTCCTTTAGAGTGTCCTGCCTTCTCTCACATACATCCTGCCCCGTGGTCCCAATCCCCTTTCTTCTCCTGAGAATACGCTCCAATAAGATTCACAGTCGTTGTTCTTGATCCCAAGGTAGTGTCTTCCCTGCCAGTAAACTGATGATTATCAGCCCTGCCTCCGCTTGACCGCCCCCTCGGTTGTCCAAATGTGTGCAGTGAACCACCGGCTGCCTGCTCCCTTTCTCCCCCTGCACCAACGAGGAGCCCTCCGCCTACAAGATCAGAGACAGTGGCTCGGAATTCCGCGCCTGCCCAATGTGCGTTGGGCCCAGCTTCTGCCTAATTGCCCCCTGCCCCGGTTCAAAAAACGATTTTTGACCCCGGTTCTCCATTCCCATGCACCTTGTGGGCTAGAAGTCTCACATCTCAGAGAGGACACCGCAGAAATGAAGAAGCTGAGAGAGGAGGACAAGGGGCAGCCATGTCTGCTGGTGACTGAGGGGCCAGAGGAGATGGCCGCAGCCTGGGAGAAATCAAGGGTGTCTGCTCTGTCCCTGCTGGTCCGATATGGGCAAACGGGCCCGCGCTCTAGTTCTGCCTCACTCTGTCTGTTCACCTTGGACCAGAATGACTCGAATGTGTGGTATAGTGTCCGACAAGCTGCCTGGCTGGTCTCAGTGACACCGAAGTTTCTCTTCCCTCTCCCACTTCATGGCCCAATCTGAATGACCTCCCTTTACACCGCCCTAAATTCGACAGTCACAGAATCTGGAGAGGAACCCCATTTATAAGTCGATGTGATCTTAGACTCTGAGCCTGAGCTCCGCTCTGTCTCCCAGAGGTCCTGCTCCCTCCCACGCCCGAGCCGCTCCCACGTAGGTTGTGGCCCTTGCATCCTGGCCAACTTTGGACAGGGCCTGCCCATCCCACGTCCACCGCAACAGCAGTGGGGCTGAAACCGAGACTGAATTCTCCAGCCCAGCCAGTCAGCTCTGCTCCCATAAGGGTCCTGGTTTGAGGGCTAGGGCCCGGAGCCAGGAGATGGAGAACCCGGGGGGGGGGGGGAGCGCACTTGAGACTTGAAGCCCGAAGCGTCCTTCACTCAGGGGGCCTCCCGAAGCATTCACTCCCATTGTCCGTGCCTCACCCAGGGTCTACTCCGCCTCCCCTCCTGGCCATAAAGCCAACAACTACGATGGTCACTACCTAACCCGATGCAGGAAGGGCTGTGTCGCCTTGAGGGAGTGGGAGGACTTGGTCCACAGGTACTAGCAGGAGGTGGGGGAGAGTGGATCCGGTCGGAGCCAGGACAGGAGGAGCAGGAAAGAACGTCATTAGATGTCGTTACCCCCCATGAACAGAGAGTGAACGCTGGGGCAGGGCCTCAGGGAACAGGGCTGACGCACGCACTGGCAGGGCGGTCCTGGGAAGCGTAGAGAAAGTCAAGTACAAATACTAGAACTATCACAGCAAGTAGAAGACATGTTCGAGAGAGGCACAAAGCTGGGTGCATCGTGGTGGATACACTCCAGCATCAAGGACCGACCGGTGGACTGTGATTTGAGGGGTACACGGGAGAGGCTGGGGAAGGCAGGCACTGGCATTCCACAGAAGCAAAGCAGCAGATGTCCCTGCAGGTGAGAGCTGGGAGCAGGAGATACCGTTGTAGATTTGACCACTCGTAGAGCAAAGGGCAAGGCCATCAGAAGCCAGGTGTCTGCAGGTATTGGACAGCACAGCATGGTCCGAGGGGCAGCCAGGTGAGTGGGCGCTGAGAGAGCTCCAGAGATGGGTGGGGACACGGAGTCTCCTGACCCGATGGCTTCCGTGATTTTAAACGCAGGACAGACTCTTGTCACCACCCCCATGTGGGCGTCTGTACTTCTCCAGGGGGTGGAAGGGACCGCCTGGCTTTCCAGACAGGAATGCAATGAGGGGCATACAAGGCCCGCGCTCACCCCAACAGCGGGTGACCCCGGGGTCCCTCCTCCACTCGGGTCTGCTCTGTTCTGGAGGCATGGTCTGAGGGAGGTCATGCTGGCCTGGCCTGTCTGTCCATGTCATCTGCCTGGTGACATTTGGAAACAATCTGCACCCCCATGGGCCAGCCTCAATAACAGCTTTCAGTTTGTGTTTCGGTTACTGTCCTGGTCCCAGTTCCATGGGAGGGTGAAACGTGTTTCACTTCTGACGTAATTAGGAAAGGTTACTCTTTAGAAACCGGTAGTTCTTAAGTACAACTGAGGTGTTAAACATAGATTTGATGTCTCCGCTACATATTTTATTCTGTCACACAGAAATTGCAGTGACTACCCAAAATTCACATTTGAATTACTCTGTTTATAAAGTAATATTTTAATAGTAACATAAATACTTATTTTCTACATATATTATGCAGTAATTAAAATGACAACTTTGGCAATACTAGAGCTGTGATTTAATTGAAGGAGGTTTGGCTGATTGCAGTGTACTCATTTTTTAAAAAAATGAAATTCTAATTAGTGTTGGCTTCCTGTCAAAATCAGTAATTAAGAAAGTTGTCAAAGTGAACCCTATTATTCATCTTGATAATGAAATTATTTGAACATCAAACATGAATGTCCTATTAGCTTGAGGAATATAACTGTTGTTAACATTGCTCGTAGGGCTTAATAAATGTATCGTATCAGTGACATCATCTCCCCAAATACCTGTCCAGAGATGCCCGTGATAGGGAATTTGTGAAGGTTTGAAAGATTAAGTGTGTGAGATTATTTTACAAATAATACTTCAGCCTCTTGAGTCGGTACATCTGACGTATGGGGGGACTATGGCCCCGTATTTTTTTCTCGAAAGTTAACTAAAATGCTTTATGACCTGCAAAATTAAACTGCACTCATTGAAAGTGTCTGCTCCGTGTCCTTGGGCATATGTATGTCAATGAAACCATTGTCTGTTACCGAACGCACCCACCCCCGTCAAAATTTCCTCCCGCCCATTTAATTCCTCGTTCCAGCAACCTCCGCCCAGTCCCTGTTACCCGGACAGTCACTCATCTGTGTTTTGTTTGAATTTTCTAGAATTTTATACGAATGCAATCATAACTTATGATTTTGTCTGGATATTCTCACAATAATTGTGTTAAGATTCAGACATGTTCTGTTATGCATTAACGACTGCTTTTTATTTCTAAGGAGTATGCCACAGTGCTGCTTTACCATAATTTACTGACCTGTTCACCTCTTTGGGGACATTCCGGTCGATTTCAGGGTTTAGCTATGACAGATGAAGCTGCTGTCGGTGCTCACGCCAGGTCTTTGTATCGGCGGCGCATGTGATTTCATTTGTTTCGGATAAACACCTAAAAATACTGCAGTGATGCTAGGTCTATATTTAGCACTTAAAACTATTTTTAAACACTTCCAAACTCTGATCCAAGTGGAAAAGCTTGCAGGTTGTGCCCATAGTCACATGTCGGGGTGAGGCCGTTTTGGGGGTGGAGAAAGGTAGTAGACCCTGCGACTGAAGACCTTGATCCAGAACGTCATAGACCTGCACTCCCCCTTCAGTCCAAGAGCAAGAAGCAGCACTAGCAACAATTAGGACAACCTTGGTAAGGCTAACATAAACAGCACAGACTTAGAGTGCAGAAATGTAAGTGACCTCACGCTCGGTTAATCGCTCAGGAAATAGGATGAGTCGGCAGGCTGGTGGAACAAGATACACGGGAGTTCAAAGCCAACCCCAGCTTCCACGTATGCAGAGGGAGCTTCAAAAAGAAACCCATTGCTTAACCCTGGGCGTCAGGTTGAATGATAATTTAGGAAGATCACGACATGCCAGAGTTTTCCATGGTAAATTCCCCAACAACTTTTGTTAGGCAGGATGTTAGTAGATGCTACACAAAGTTCTCTCATGATTTTGTTGCTAATGCAAAGAAAACATAACCCAACCGGCAGCTTCCCAGAGTCCCGTTCTCTGCTGGAGCCCAGAGGGGCCCTGTGCGTGGCCCACACCCCACGGCCGCAGTTTTCCATGGGTGAATGGGGCGACCTCAGGCCACGCTCTGTCACTGCCTTGCCTCCCAGGGACTCATCCTGTGTTGCCCAAGGGAAAATCACCCTCACATTTTGTCCAGTTTCCAGTGCCAGTAACTTCACTATTAGATGTGGATTCAGTTATTCATGGGAGTCACTTTCTCACTTAATCCAAGACTACAAGCACTAGTTTTTTGTTTTTAAGATTTTCTTTATTCATTTCCAGAGAGGAACAGGGAAGGAGAAAGAGAGGGAGAGAAACATCCATGTACGGTTGCCTCTCACACACCCGCTACGAGGGACTGGGCCCACAACGCAGGCATATGCCCTGACTGGGATTCAAGCTGGTGACCGCCTGGTTCACAGGCTGGCGCTCAGTCCACTGAGCCACACCAGCCGGGGCTACAAGCTTTAGTCTTGTATATGTCCAGAAACACTGCCAATATTCCTGAAAAAATGGTCGTAATGGAACATTCTTACAGATACGAATAGGGTTCACTTTATACTGTCTGTGTAGGTGACAAAAATGTTGTATGTTTCAATAATTGTGTATAAAAATATTCAGTAAATTAAGGGTTATCTTCAAGTTGCCTAGTAACATTATTCATCTGAAGATTGAGCTTCCTTATTTTTGTGCATTATGTTGTTCTTAAAGAATGAGAATTCTCACACTCAGAATAATTAATTTGACATATGAGCCATTTAGCCATGTTCCGTTGGCTTAAAAATATTGCTATACCACTTAAAATACACACAAGTGCATGAAATGTCTTGTGGTTAAAGTGCTCCAGGTTACACAGTTGAACTGATGAGCTCTTCAGACTTTTTCCCCTAGTCCTCCTGATTCAGATTTCTCCGTAGTAAAATCTTGCAATTTTACTTCTAATAGATATTCACCCTTTCATGAAAATTCTTTGCTGACTCTAAGGGCATTCCTGAGAATTATGGACAGTTTCCTTCGGAAACGAACACTTTTCTCATAGAAATAGTGTGGTGTTAGATGCAAGGTACTTATCCTTGCTGGCGCTATGGAAACGCTGCATTTGCCCAGAAAGCGCACTTAGCTCTCCGTGTGTAGCGTCCTGTTCCAGCCGCACCTGATTAGGCTTGGTTTGTCCACTCGGCCAGCGCCTCAGGAGCTGCGGGTAACGAAGGGCAAGAATGCCTAGCAATGTGAGTTGTGTACTGGCTGTGAGAAACATTCGGTTCAGCAGTTTCTCTAACAGAAAATAGAAATAACGCACATTCTCAGACTTTTGAAAGGGAATATTTAATGACAGTTCACATTATTCTTTCTGGTTTGTCATCCATACAGCTTCTAAGATCAACTTTAAATGGTCTCATCTCCTAGCATTTTCGGGAGGGTTTGGGAGCAGTAATTTCTTTTCCAACCGGCATTTAGTTCTCACAAATCAGGAGTAAATAAAACATACCTTCGAGTTATATAAGTACCATTTTACATTTTGAACTTTGAATTATTTCCAAAACGGTTCTTATTCACCATGTACTCATGAAAGTCTAAATCGGAAGCAGAAAAATATGTAAGAATCTCGTATTCAAGACAGAGCCTGCATTTCCCCTGAATTGCAATGTTTTACAGATGGGCTCTGGAAAGGTGAGGCAACCCGGAAAATGACGGCAGGTAATGCTTGTCAATGGTCTCTTTAAACAGAAGTCACACCCCAACAATGTATGCTTCGTTTTGATACATATTCTGGCTTGTCGTTAATTGAGGACATTTCTAATGAAAAACACTGAAGTCAACAGCTCTCTTCCAAAACACAGACCTTCTGTCTCCAAAGATGAGGAAGGGCTCCAGCCGATGTTCGGGTTGGTGAGTGCCCGAGGACTGAATTCCTAAGTAATTTTTATCCAAGCATTTTTACGTCACGTTCTAAAGCTCTACCATGAAATGGTCACAGGCCTGCGGAGAACATGGGGATGGTCCAGGGCAGATGGGAGCCAGCACTGACCGTACCAGCTGTGCCGCTGCTGGGCTTGGGAGCTCAGACCCACACGGCTGTGCTGAACAGGGTCCTGCCATGCCTGGCTCTCCTCCTGGCCACCCCAGGCCGTGCTGAGACTCACGCTTCACAGCCTCGCGTCCCCATAAGAATCCCTTGAGGTGTTTGAGAAGAAAACGCAGATGGCTGGAGCCTCCCAGATCTACTGAGTGAGGCTGTACGAGGGAGAACCTCCGCCGTCGGGTTCGGATGTTAAACAAGATCTGCAAGTGATGCCCACACGCGTGCAAAGTTGGAAAGAATGAGACCAGTGGGTCTACACCTATGGTCCTTGGACCGATGGCATTGGTGTTGCTTGGGAAGTTGGAATTGTCAGATTCTAGGGTGCCATCCTGAATCTACTGAATCCAAACATCCAAGAACAGGGCCCAGAGTCATTTTAAACTTGCCCTTGGGGTGCTTCTGAGGCACACTACAGTTTGAGAACCAGTGATACAGAACAAACGGATGACCTCCTGGGCATCCCCGTGACAGCACAAGCCGGTCCCCTATGATCACACCTTGAATTAGTTTACAGATTTCCTTGTTCTGCCAGTGACTCTGCAGTTCCTGATCAAGGGCCTTCACTTCGCCTTGATCAGCCAGGCTCCTGCTGTGTGCTTGATTTCCTTGACCTTGATCTCTTCCCTTCACGGTCAAGGTACGCCACAAAATAAGTTCAGTGCAGGTATCTATGGTATGTTCCTACTTTCCCCAGAACATTAGATAATATTTCTTTAACTACTTCATAAAATCTCTCCAATGCACACTCATTCATGTGTTTGTGGGTTTGGTATCTGCAGTAATGATTCACTAGTTTTAATTAACCAAAACATTGTGTGTGTGTGTGTGTGTGTGTGTGTGTGTGTGAACGCAAAGCTGAGTTTTCTCTTCTCTTGGTTTAAGTTTTTCTTTTTTAGGTGTATTGTTTGACACATTTTTTTCATCCTCCTGTTTTCATCTTGGACAATTGGGCTTCTTTCTATTCTGTTACTTTTCTGGGTAAAGACTTTATATACTTTCTTTCTTCCTTTTTTTTTTTTTTTTTAATTAACTCCTGCTCTGGGAGATCGAGTTTCAAATTCCTGCTTGTTTGGCTTTTGGTCACATAATCTCCCCCTCGGTCCTAGATGCAGAGTTCCTGCCTTCTGATGCTGCGGTCATGGGCGGTGTGGCCTGTTCCCAAGTACTAGATTTTTGTTTCTTTTTTTTTTCTCATTGATAAATATTGTCTTATTCTTTTTAAAGAATGATTCTTAAGTTCCATACCTGAAATTCATAAAAAATGACTTAAAAATAGCCATACAGTGTTTCTCCTGTTGCAAATGCTGAGACTCCGGTAGTATGTATAGGAGCTGCCATTGCAGACCAGACACCACACTCCGTGTCCATTGGTCAGGAAAGTGGACTCTCGTGAGGAACTTGACAGCTCCATTCTGATGAATAGTGCTATTAGGTCTCTTTAGCTTTCGAACAACAAAGCATGAGAAGGCCATTTATTTAAGTGAGTAATAGGTGGCAGGAAGTAGCAATCTCGAAGCACCTATTCAAAGCCAGCCGTGTGCACCGAGGGCATATAAAGTTGTTTGTGACGCCAGCCAGTCCTACGCACAGGACCCGGCAGGGGGTAAGCGATGCATAAATAACTGTAAGGTGCTCGGAAGCAGCAGAACCCAGGTTAAGCACAAGACGTTTTAAGCAGAGAAACCTAAGCACAAGTCCCAATTTCCTAGCTGAGAGATTTGGGGAAATTATAGAGCTTCTGAAATCCTCACTTTTTTCATCTACTAGATGAACATACATAATAACTGCCTGATTTTCTATAACTTTGGCCATTAGTGTAAAGGACCACAAATGGGAAAAACGTCATGGAAGTTGTATGAACGCATAAAAGGCAAATATATAGACATAGATTAAACTTGAGGGAGAATTAAAATAGTCTGTTTCACACTTTCATTTCAAATTGTGGCAAAGACAAAAAAAAATAAAGGAAAATTTGAGAAACACTGTAGGTGGTTAAAGGCATATATTCACCACAATATACAAAAATAACACTGTATACTTTTTAGTGAGAATTTATACAGGAAATATGCACAGTAAATATGCATAATGATAATAAACACCAAAATACCTTGGTGCTGGTTATCTCTTGGTAGGAGAGGGGAATATTTTCATGCATTATTTTTCAAAATGAATGGCAAGTAAGTGGGATTTTTTATTCATTTATGCATTGTATTAAATACTTAATTTCCATAAGAGTAAATTCTAACTTTAAAAGTAAGATGGTTGGTGAAGGGTGACTATGAACTTCACAGTGGCAGTGGGGCACATCAGAACCAGGTGTGTGAGTCTAGCAGCGACAGACAGATCCTAGAGTCAGATACGGATGACTCAGTCAGTTGGATATACTATTTAGTACAGTATGTACCTTTGAGTGTCCCGGGGAAGGTGAGGCTCGTGTAGTGGGGTGCGGGGGCTCTGGTTCAGCTCCTGACTCTCAACACTGCAAAACTCCCTTGTGCAGAAAGCTGACCTCTGGGGAAGGACATTAATAGAACCCAGGAACTCTCCTAAGCTAGTGCTGATGGCATGGTGTCCTTTCCCTGCTGTGTCCGGGTGTTCTGGGAGAGTAATTCTGTATGCCCACTGCTAAGGTGCGAAGCTGGTTCGTTGAAAAGCAACCTACTGACCCTCTTGTTCTGGGCTGGTGTGTGCAGTTCCTCCTAAAAAGTTTAGGAAACTGTCTATGTACATAACCAAAGAGTATGGTAATTTGCATGCAGTGGAATAAAATTTAATCTTTATACAAGGTTATGGAAACATTCTTTAAATGAACGAGAGAAATAAAGCCCTTCCGTTTATGAGGGCTCCCCCTTTGTGACCTGAATACCCGCCCAGAGGTAAACGTGCAGGTGTCCGGAGGTGGAGCCTTTTCGGGGGGGGTCAGGTGAGTGTGGAAGACACGGCTGTTCAGGCTCGAGCATCCTCTGTGGCTCTGCAGCGTGAGAATGACTTTCAAGAGTGGAAATCTACCTCACTTGTTCCCTGGATTTGGGTGGTAACTGTTCACTGTCATCTGAGAAAGCAGGTGCCAATAATGGAAACTGGTGAGCAATCAGAGTAGCACCTGCGAGCATGGGAGCCCTCTGCTCCCGTGGGACCCTGAGCTGGACGCCGTGGCCTCTCCCACCGGCAGGAAGGGAGCTGGTGTGCGGTAACTCACAGCGGTGTGATGCCAAGTCAATGTAAAGGTCATTTTTTTTTTTTTTACAGTCCTGCCTTGAATCACAAACATCTGTGCCCTGAAAGTCTCTCAAATCATTGTGACACTTTTCTACCGTGTGTAATTTTAGCTGACAAATATTTGCTCAGCTTCCATTTTATTTAGCTTCTGTCGTATTTAATAGGGCATCACTAGACTGAAGTCAGAAAGTCTGGGGTCAAGTTCAACGGGATGATGATCTCTTTTGTTGTGCTGATGCATCAAAGTGGCTTGTGCTCAAAGACCAGTTCGTTGTGTGTGAGGATGGTTGGTTCCGTGGAAACACGGACGTTCAGTGCGATTAGAACACATGTTCTCTGTGGGTCAAGAGCTTTATCTGTATCCACAGTGAGAAATATTTTACATTGTTAATACTATTATTTTGTCTCAGCATTTTGGGAGCAGCCTATGGATATCACAGAAGCATAGGCTGTAGTACAGAAGATACATTTAAAAATTAAACTTCGAATTTAAAAATAAGGCTGTAGAGGGGAGACTAGGACTTTGGAGGGAGTGACCAGGAAGGCGTTATTAGAGAGGCACTATTTTCCTTAGCCGAATGAGTAGTTGAAATACTTTGAACACTGATTTATCAAGAAATGCAGACTTGGGTGTAGCAGTTAGAGTCTTAAAGGTGACCAGCATGACTTCACACGGGTTGTTTGGCATGGAAAGGGAAGAAAGTGGAGATGGGAGAAAAAATTTCATCAGTCAGGGGCACTCAGCAGAATCTGTCTAAAATCGTAGAAAAAAGGATAAGCTTGATGTTTTCCTATCTTGATGATACCAAGAGTGCCCAGATCAAAAACAGATAAAAAGCAAATGTCCTTTGAGTTGAACTGGAGATTTAGGATAAGACGATAAAGGTATTTTTTTACTAAATTATAACACTTTTATACAGTTTTTAAAGTTGTGTATATGTGTATATATATATGTGCGTGTATATACACACACATATATTTTCATATACACATATATATTTTCATATACACACATGCACATATATATATGTACACACACACACACACATATATTTTTTCATTTAGTCACTTTGTAATAAAATGCTAAATTAGATCCCTGGACCCAGTTTCCAACAGAGGGCCACTATCACTGCAAACAAAACGTGTCCTCATTATGCAAAAGTGAGTTAATTGTGTCCTGATTTAGAAAAGAAAATATGCAAATAAGTCCATGTGCTTTTGGAGAAGAGCAGCCTTTCTTCTTCGCCCCAGAAAGGAACCCTCACATTGTTCCAGAGACCAGATTGTTTCATTTTCTTCCATTTAATGTCGTTGTGCTGTCCTTTGACCCCAGTTCACTGAAAAACAAAATAACTATCATTTATGAGGCTCCCACAATAAAGATGAAGTGCAGCCATTCTGCTTTTTGTTAGAAATTCCCATAAAAGCGTCTTTCAAGACAGTGAATTAATATGCTTTCTCAATGTGATACCACCGACTTAAGATCCGGTTTTGTTATTTGAGACATATTTTAATGGCCTTTTTTTATTGCAGGGTTTATAAGTACACTATTTTTTGAGGTTCCATTAAAACAGTAATAATTGCCTTAAACAGAACACAAGTTTATAATGTGTGGAAGACATAGACTGTACACAGAGAAGGCGGCACGCGGTGGCTTTAGAAGTACCCTCATGCACTCACACTGTCGGGCTCTCGTCACCGAGTGGCTCCAGGCTGATCACAGGTGACAAAAGCTACGAGAATGAACTCACCAGAAAAATCACACTTTGTAGCATCAGCAGTGCCACTTTTCCACACTCCTCACTACTCATTGGGCAAAGAAATACTCTTTTCTGTGCATGCTTTGTATTGTTGCTCCTGCGTGTTTGAAACCATATGGAAAACAATTAAATATAATGTCAGTTCTTTGGGGAAAATTTTGATGAGTCATTAGTAATTCTTCAGGTTTTATAGGTATATTAGGAAAGAATCACACATACAGTAAACAAGACTATCTAACATTTCTTAACAATGCTCACAAGATCAAATAGTGCCCTTGTCTTCAGTAAATCCAAGGCTGTTTTGCCCAGTCTTTCTGTTTCTAACATGGTTTCCTAACTCTATATTTCCTCTCAGTCCACCACTCTGAGTCTTGCCTCCCTTCTCTGTTCTCTGTTATTCCTGTTTGGCATTACTTAGCTATTCCCCATAACCTAATTCTCTTAGAATCTGTACAAACAGTGATTAAGGGTAAGCCCTTTCTCAAGGGTGGGAAGTGGGGAAGGCTGGGGTCGGGGGGAGTAGTTGGGCGGGGGAATGGCGATGACTACACTTGAACAGCAATTAAAAAAAATTAAAAAATTATAAATAAAGAAAAAGAAAAAAGAGTAAGCCCTTTCTCAATACAGCAATCCACCCCTCTCTGCAGGGCGTGTGTCCCAAGACCCCACTGGATGCCGGAAACTGCAGGTAGATCCGATTCCTGTGAAGGCCACAATTCTGTTTAATTTATAATTTACGCAGAGTATGAAAGCAACAATAACTAATAATAAAATATAACAGTTATAACAATATACTATAACAGAAGTTATATGAATGTGCTTTCAAAATATCTCATTGTACCGTATTCACCTTTCACTTCTGGGGAGCATTTTACGGCTTCTCTCTGGAGTGCCGATTGGCCAGCGTCACTCCTCTTGTGCTTTGGGGCTGAGATTAAATCAAGTAAGGGTGACCTGAACACAAGCTACAGTGACAGACAGTGGGTCTGACCACCCGGGCGGCGGAGTGACCAGCTGGCGGGCTGCACAAGCAGCACGTGGGCGGCGGGCGGGGGGTGGTTCAGGCCCCGGGCAGGTGGACCAAGAGGGCGTGAGATGTCATCACGCCACTCTGATGACACCCCATTTAAAACACGCGGACTGTTTATATCTGGAAATTTTCCTTAAATATTTTTGGACTGTGGTCGTCCGTGAGTGAATTGACACCGGGAAAAGCCACATCTTGCCGAAGGGGGACGACGGAACATTGTTTCTCTGTATAATGTGTTCCGAGGTTGGTGTGCAGAATTCCATGACTGTGAAAAACCTGATTCCTAACTACAGCGGCACCCGGGTCCCCTCTGCTGTCCCTTTGTCCCCCTTTGAGGGTCTCATGGCTGCGTACCTTCTCCTAACCCTCGTCAGGCTACAAATGCTTCTCGCCCAATGCCTGTGGCTCTACTCCCAGCAAATGGCATCGCTTCCTTGACGACTCATTTAGAGAATTGAGAGCATCCAACATCTTCCTCCCGTATGTTGCCCATTCACTTTACAGATCTCTGTGTTTCTACACCCATCTTGTGCCGTCTGCTCTAGAATCCCAGGATGATTTCAGTTTATGCCTTTCTCCTTCATTCTGTCTTTCTCTCTTCCAGATCCCTATTGTATCAGTGACTCCTTTTTCTCTCACAGATTTCAGACCTTTTAATTTTTCTCTCGCTTCTCTCTATGGTTTTGCACTGGACCGGATAATGCCACCCAGCGTGGATGTTCTGTGACGGCAAAGCAATAACTTTTGAAGTGGCCAGCAGAATGTTCTGAGCTGGATGAATGTCGTAGTTGGTAGGAGGGAAGCAGGCACCTGTTCGAGCCCGGGAGGGGTGTGTTGTGTTGGCCTGGGGGAGAAGAGAGGGCCCTGTTCTTGCTTCATTTCATCACTGTCACAGAATGACCTTGGCTGATGTTGGTGCTCGGTTCAAGGGTTCTATTCGTCTGCAGAACACGGTGGCCACGTATTACCTCAAGGTCAGCAGCTGAGGGGCTGGCTGAAGGCAATAACTGGATAAAAATAAAACCATTTCGAATGTGTGCATCACCGATTTCAGATGGGTCAGTAAACTGGTCGTGCGCCGACGTGTACATTTTTCATTCCTGCACAGGCCTCTCCCCAAACTTCTACTTGTGCACCCCGCTCTGTCCTGTAAGTCTCCAAGCGATGTCCTCTGGCACCCCCAAAGCAGCGCAGCCAAAAATGCCCTCAGAACCCATGGCCTCACCTGTTTCTTCTCCTGAATCACCCACCTCTGCTCTAGGTACTAATTTGTGGTACTAAGCAAGAATCCTATGTCATAATTTTTTTACAAAAAAAAAATTCCCTGAAATTATTCATCAAATTTAACCAGTATCATTCAAACTATCAAATCATTCATCAAATTCAGCCAGTGTCAATTCCTATGGACTTGGCAATCTATCTTATCTCCTTAGAATTTTTCCTTTTTCCTAGTGTGTGGATAGGAAGATTCAGTATTGTTTAGGTGACTGTTGTTCTCCTTAATCTATATATTCAATGCACCCTCCCCCCAAATCCCAGCAAGTCATTGTGAGGGGCCGAGTAGGCAAAGGTTGGTGGCCTCCTTCTCCACTGATCTATCTGACACTTTTGTTTGAGTTAAATTCAGTCTTCTCCTTGGAGCAAAGGGTGTGTGGTCCATTCTCCTCATTCTGACTGTGGAACTTATCAAAACTGGTCCTGTGGCTCTAATTGTCACTGTGTCACCCAGAAGGGTGAGGAGAGGTATCATGGGGCCCTTAATGATGGGACACAGAAAATTGGTGGTGCCTGTGTTCAATACATTTTTATCATTGGGACAAATTTAGCAGCTTAAAACAATGTACATTTATCGCCATGGTTTTCGAGGGTGGCACCCCGCCCCCGGTTTAACTGCATGCTCGGTTTGAGGTCTCAGGAGGCTGGGCCCAGGGAAGCTATGCTCCAACCTCCCCTGGGCCTCTGGTGGGAGTCTGTTCTGGGGCTGCGGGGCCCCTATTGGCAGCCTAGCTGGGGCCGCAGGCTGGCCTCAGCCTCTTACTGCTGCTCCCAGACTCTTGCCACGTGGCCCCCCTCCACTCAGCAATGGAAAACCTCCCCGTACGAAAACCCTCTCACAGTCAGTCTCTGTGACATCTCCCTCTCTAACCAGCAGGGGAACATCCTCAGCTTTCCAGCAGTTCCTGTGAATGAGAGTGGGCTCACCCAGATAACTCTGCAAAGTCAACTGCGGCACACGACAATGTTACCAGATCACAGGAATAGTATCCCATCATGCTCACCATCCTGGAGCTTGAAGAGGGGTGGGTGAGATCTTGGGGGCATCTAAGGGTTCTGCCCACCTCGGTGCAGAAAGTTTTCTTGATATCTGTCTTACACTGAACTGAATCCCCATCCTGTGGAGAGATGCCTGTCTCAACAGTCTTGATGGCACTGAACAGGGACTGAAAGCAGTGAGGTCACCAGCCTTAACTCAGTGTCTCACCTGGGCCTGCACCTCTGCCACTCAGCCCAGGAAGCAGCAAAGGCCTGCAGGCACGACTGTGAGATTCACCACCTGGGGGTCCAGCTTCTAGGTCCCATTGCGAGGTCCCTTTCTCAGAAAACGGGTGCCCAGTGGCGAAAGTGAACCGAAAGCGATGGTTTTATGATCTGATGCACGTAACCATAGGTTCAGTGAAAACACCGGGGAAAAGACACCCGAGAAAAGGAGGGGTGCCCACCGCACCATGACCTAGAGGGGACAAACGGTGACAGGTGTTTACATTCCCAGGCTGGGCAGTGCTCAGATGCTGGCGTCACGCGTCAAACAGTGGTGATCACGTGGCCCTGCACCGCACGAGATGTGGGACGGAGATGCTGGACCTCGACGCAGAGTTCCCTCTCTTTCCAAATGTGCCGACTTACAGGGCAGCATAGGAGAAAAGAGAGGATTCTAACATACCCCCCACAATTCCACATTTTCTTCAGAAATACATTCTGTCTCAGCGCTGAGAGCTGTAATTCCCGTGAAATTACGTTCAGAGGCACAATTTTCTCTCTGGTTTTAACCCAGTTTTGTGTTCCTGGGCAGCTTTCTGAGGCATGGTGTCCCCTGTAGACTGACATTGCTCCTGTCCAGTAATGGTAAACATTCTCCCTGTACCGCACACAGCGCAGCTGGCTTTGGTCTCGACTGGTCTCCAGTAGGGGTGGGCCTCAAATAAGTGCTTATTATTTTGAAAGTGAGTTGTGTTTGAGTTTTTCCACTCAATCCTTGTTGCATGAGGGCCTGGGTTCCTAGAAGCACTGACTTTATTAACTTAGAGTGTGAGATAATGCTTTGGCTTCCCTTAGAAAACCAAAGCATGCTACTTCATTTTTTTTAAGGTTTATTGTGTTCTCATGAGGCCATGTTCACTGATGTTTCGGGGGGCAGAGAGAAAGAAAGGCAAGAGAGAGAGAGAGAGAGAGAGAGAGAGAGAGAGAGAGAGAGAGAGAGATGTTAGTATGAGAGAAAAACATCAGCTGTCTCCTGTTCACGTCCCTACTGGGGATCGAACTCACAGTCTAGGTACGTGCCCTGACCAGGGATCAAACTGGTGACCTTTTGGTCTTATCAACTGAGCCACACTGGCCAGGGTAGCACGCTACTTCACCTTCATTCATAAACACATTCAATGTTGTAACATTAAGATTTGGAAATTCATGGCTAAGGCTGATTAAAACAAATACCTCCATACATTGGGACTCAAAGAAAATCAACTATCATGATACCTAAGCTTCCACATTTGGTTGTCACTCTTGTGCAGGGTGGCACGTGGGCCGAGCTTGCCCCTGAGTTGTTGTGCTTCAGATCCAATAGACAGCACACAGAATTCCCTTGTCTCATCCCGTCAGACTAAACGTGGCTCTGTATGGAATCTGCACGTAAGATCGTATTGCAGTGACTCACTGAATCCTTGCTTTACTAGAATCAGAAGTGAGGCCTGGTGTGTGTCGGTGGTGTCAATTACAGCACGTTGCAGAACTGTGTGTTAGTGGTTTGGAGGAAAAAAAAACTTAAATGACACGCCAAGAAAAATATTTCACCAATTTTCTAATTATTTAAATTGCAATCTTTGAAGCTCGAGTTCAAACGGCGTAATCACCAGATGTTTTATGCATGGCTATCGAGTGTTACCAGCCGCACCAGAAGAGGCAATCCTCAAAGTTACAGGCAGTCTATGGCAAAGTCAGGTCACATTAAGTCATGTAAAATCACAGAACATTTCACGTACGTGTTGTGACAGCGCCTTAATAAATGATCCTGATGGTTTATGAGAGACCGAATGACTCCTGAAGGGAGTAATTTGTTACAAGCAGCAATATCTAAATTTTGTAACAGCTATCAGGAAAGATAAAAAGTAAAATAATGTACAAAGAGTAACATCAGGAACAAAAATGGGACGGGCTTAGCTGCTTGTTGGTGCTGCTGTGGCCAGTCTGTTATCCTTGACAAAGCATGGATAACAAACATGATGGAAAAGAAAATGAACCCCAAGTCCAGGGGACCCTTTTAAAAAAGTTAAAAGCCATGATAACACATGGAGAGATCTATTTATGTCAGGAGAATCTAAAATGTACATGTGAAATATCCATAAAATAATTATTTCTAAACCTCTAGCTACCCTAAAAACTTGCTCCACAGAAGAAGATTGAATCCAACACTTAAATGTCAAACAATTTAGGTATAAATGTGAAAACATAGTTTTAAATTTTGAAAATTAACAGGCGTAAGGTTTAATTCTATATTAGGTTGATCATCTAGAAAAGTTTCATTGGGCTTAATTGCCGAAAGAAACAGCACAATGCTGTTCCTGTAGCTCTGCCTTTCCTCGAAAACACTGATAAACTGGCCGGTACTTTTGAAATGGCATTTTTTCAAATGACCCCTTAATGTAAGCAAGGTGATGCTCAGAAAGTCATCCGTTTTAAACTTCCCAGCGGGAGGGGACCGGCCCTCTGGCCTCCCTAAGATCACACAGGCAGAGTGCTAGCTTGTCAGCTATTCCATTTCTCTGGGGGCAAAAGGCAACGTCGGAACCCTATGTCCTAGGGAAAGTGGTCTGTGTAAGAACAAAATGAGGGTGGGATTTTCGAAGTTTCACAGCGTGTTCTGGCATGTTTCTGCTGGGCCAGAGACGTTTGGAGCCTGACAGAAACTATATTTGAGAAGCCCCATAGCACCCTGATTTTTTACTGTATTTGCATGACAACCGCCTAGAAACACACTTCAATACAGATTCATAGGCTACTAAATGACTCTAAATTACACAGGGAATTAGCACTGTTCACAAGACGGCGTGAACTGGACATCCAACGACTGACCACACGGCGGTCTTGCTTCTACCTTTCCTTTCTTCCTCATCTCCTTGTATAAAAGGGCAGCCTGAGTCACAACCCACTTTCACGTCCACTAGAGTGACGAGAACAATTATCACCTTGTAATTATCTACAGCAACACCCTCTGAAGACCGGCAGACGAGGTCTGGGAGGGCCACGCGCCTCTGGAGTAGGCGGTGCTGGGGGGACAGGCTCCTCTGGGCCGAAGAAGGTCCCTGGCTGGCTGGCTGGCTGGAAGGCACAGTATCTGGGCACCCAGGACTGTGCTGTGTGCAGGAGGGGGTCCACTGCAATGGCGGGAGGTACTGTCCCCATCAGAGAAAAAAAAATGCCTCCTCCCATTTCTTTTGGGAAATTCAGCTGCATTGTAATCTAATGGGACGACCACTGTATACGTGGTCAGCCATGGACTGCGACGTCCTTCTGCAGCACGTGACTGCATACAGAGAACACGAGTGTTCAATGCGGTCATCATTACGTTACAAGCTTGTTACACTTCACCAGTTTAAACCAATGAACCGACATTTAAAGTGGAGAAAATGTATTTTATTTATGACCCCCTGCTTATTATTTCATGGGCTTAGAATAAAAATATCTTGTTCTTTGAGGAACTAGAAAACTATTTGATATTCTCAAACCATTGAATTGAGGAAGTTCTATTCCTTTTCAATGAGAAGACTCTTCATGTAACATTAATTCCACTTTCACTTTAATTCTATTGCATGATAAGATGGTTCCTCTGACTCGGAATCTCACATAACAAAATTATTGCTTCCAGATTCAAAACAGCACTGAGCGGGGCGGAGGGAATTCTTCGGAAGCAACTCTCAGTGGGTGTGACCTAATTAAGGAATTTCCAGATGAAGGAAAAGAGCACACACCCTTAAGACTCCAAGGATGCCAGTCTCCCAGCAGCAGATAATTTACCTTTCAGAGTCACCAAAGTATGGTTCATTGTGTTAGACGTCAGGAAACCAAAACCGAGGCTACTTTTGATGACTGATCTTTGTGTGGGAAAGTTAATGGTTGTGCATTACCCAGCTGATTAATTCAGGGTCCAGTGTATCTTGCACGTGCATGCAGCATTTCTCTGGGGTTAACGGGATTCAAGCAAAGACTCTTAAATATGTAGGAATGCTGTCCTTAGTGCCCAGTCGTTAGTGCCCCTGACATGAACATGCTGTAAAGTCATGCTAAAACCCTGAAGTGAATAGCCTGTATCATTCTCATTTATTTAGATCACTTGGTATTACTTTAACACGGTCTGCTTGGCAGACTTGGCCGTCTGGTGGTGGGTACCCCATCACAGGCTCCGTGAGCTTCAGCCAGAGGATGTTGTCTGGGCCCTGCACCCAATGTTTTTTTGTTAACACACCATAAATACGATACTAAATACCTAAAGTTTATGTACAGTGAGATTCCCCAAAAACAGATACAGTAAGTCAGCAAAGCCGAGAAATAAGCTAGGAGTAAAAATTCAATATTCAGAAATTGTCTTTACAATATCAGAAATCCTTTTAAGCTGTCATCCCTTCCTCAAATAAGATTTCTAACCAAAGGTGCCAGCTGCCCCTCCTGTGTGCTTACGTCATACGTGCATCCCCACCGCCGCAACCTTTCATCACCTGCAGCAGGGCCCTGGCTGGCCGGGGCTGCCTTTTGCCGCATCCAACAGCAACGTCTGGAGTGCTGCGCTGGGATTGCCTCCAACCTACGCAGGGCCCCGGTTGCCTTGGTGAGGGTACATTAGCTGGTAACTGTGCTAAGAGCAGCCTAAGCATGTTTGAAAAACTACATGTTGCAATTCAATGTCGATTTGTTTGTTGAACGGCCCTCATGCGATGCCCCGTGAGGCCAGGGCGGCATTGACGTTACTCGCTGCTTTATGCTCGGTGCCCGGGTGATGCATATGTAGTAGTGCTACAGATTATACCCGTATTTATGAGAACTGAATACACATACGGTATCTACACACGGGTGTGTTGTGTATAGTGTAAGACAAATCACAAGTCAGTAAGAAAAAGACAAAGGACCTAATTAAAAATAACCTGAAAAGACTTCACGGAGAAGATATTTCAGTGGCCAATAAGCCAGTAAGCATATGAGGGAAAAACAAATTAAAACTATCATGAGAGAATGACCAGCTAAAAATTTCTAAAAATTACATGATGTAATGAATGTGCTAATTGACCTTTCTGGGGTAATCATTTTACAATATATACACATGTATTAAATCATCACGCTGTGTATCTTAAACTTACACAATGCTATGTGTGAATTATATCTCAGAAAAGCTAGGAAGAAACAGTAATATATTTGTGCACCCTAGTAAAATATACACCATTACATAATGATAGATTGGGCAGCAAAAAGCATTCCTAAATCAGTTTTATGTGCACCAATTAATATGTCTTCTTTCTCTTCGAATTTATCCAAAAAACAACAAAGCAGTTGAAAGTATGCAATGTACACTAAACTGAAATAATCAAACCATAGCTGACCTATTTTGGGAATTAGTCAAGCAAGGCAGCTCAAACCACAAATATCACTAGAGAAAACAGAGAAAAATATTTGCCTATCAACTTCATTGATAAATATTTTTCCAGCAAGAATTTGCTAAAGTGTTTTATTTGCTTTTTTTTTCCAACCAGCTCTTAAAAACTGTCTTTCTGAAATTTTTCTGGTTAGTAAATTTCAAACATGGATTTTGATGTCATCTTCAACTGAAAATATGAGGCTGGTTACCACCCTTACTCTTGCAAAGTAAACTCCTGGCTATTTATGTGAAAACAATTTCAGCTGCGATTTAATCACGAGTTTTGTATGTCTCTGAGGGGAACATGCAAGTCAGCAGATAACTTGGCCATTTCTGAGCCATGATCTACAGCAAGGTCAAAGCTGCTAACCGGGTGCAGAAGAGCCTTTCTTATACACAGTCACCCTGGGATTGTAAGGATTGCTTATGGAGAAAGACAGATTTTTCTTTTTAAAACGATTTTGTTTATTTTTTAGAGAGAGGGGAAGGGAGGGAGAAAGAGAAGGAGAGAAACATCAATGTGTGGTTGCCTCTCGCATGCCCCCTACTGGGGACCTGGTCTGCAACGCAGGCATGTGCCCTGACTGGGAATCGAACCTCCACCCTTTGGTTTGCAGGCTGGCCCTCAATCCACTGAGAGACACCAGCTAGGGCTGGATTTTTCTAAAGGGAGTCTCTGCACACAGCCTTCTATGAAACAGGTTCAATAATGGAGCTAGACTTCATAATGTAAAAAACTGTATGAGTTTCCTAGATTCTTACTACTTAAAAGTATCAATAGTCTAAGACTCAATATTAAGTTTTATCATATACTTGGCAAGTATATGAATTATAGCTAATTTCAGGCAATGAAATAATAGACAAATAAGGTGCAGATATTTGAAGTTAATGGTATTAAAAGGCCAGGTAGAGACTTCTGCTCGTAATAATGTCGCCTCAAGCAGTTAAATGCATATTCATTGAGAAGGTCACTTTTATTTGCTTAATAGTTCTAGCAGTTGTCTAAGAAGAAATCCATGACTTTCAAGTGAGGTATCGTAGAGCCAAATTATTTTGAATTTTTGGTTACACATTTGCTTACTCCTTCCATTTGACTGAACAGTGAATTTTCAAACAAAATGATCGCTTCTAAAATACATTTTGCTACCTCACCTTACTTTTTCCTGCCTCTGTCGCTCTCCACTATGACGGGACGCAGAATTACCAAACCCAAGACTAGATAATCCTTATAAATTTCAGGGGGAGGGGAGATGGGACATTTTAGTAAATGGGAGTCTAGCAGGATGACTCATTACAAGGCCTCTGTGTGCCTCTGTAGGCACACAAAATGACTTCAGAGCATGGAGTAGTTATGTGGTGGTAATCAAAGCCCCCTTAAAAAAATTCTTAGATCAACCTTTGGTTATATTCGGAACTTTCAGTTTGTAACATGTGCAACCTCATGAGGAACTTCAGCAGTGACAAGGAGTTGTGGTGGAAATCTTTGTTAGCTAAAATGAATGGAAGAACATTTATGCTTATCAATTCAGAAGTCAGACAGAAGAACAAAGTGTACGGTGTCATCACTACGAATTGGTATTTTTCTGCTGAAGACGGGTAATAAGATGGTCAGAGCTGCCTGCAAGGCTGGCACGTGAGGACCACACGCCCAGGGAGAGCGGGAGGCGCTCGCTGACGCAGCCTAAGGGTCCGCAGCCTGGAGCAGAGGGCGGAGCCCCTGCCTCCGCCCCTCTTTTTCTAGCCACATTGAATAAGAGAAACACTTCTACTGGTAGCTAGAGCTGTTATGCTGTGAGCTCCCTGGGGGGTGTTTCAGCAGAACCCAGGAACGGCCGGGTTAACTGGTCGGGGGGTGGGGGCCGAGACATGGTTTTTGTTTCTTTAAAACCCTCCGATGAGTCTCTGGTGCAGCTGTGTTCAAATGAGACCTTTGTTGTTTTGTTTCTCGGGCCTGCAAGCACCTCCCGTGTACTTTCCACCTCCTGGCTTGGGTTTCCGCCTTGTTACATCTGGAGCCTGCCACTGCAGTGTAACAGTGATGCCTGTTAGGTATCGTTTTAATGTAGACACACACGGTTATTAAACCCAGCACTGGCTCCCACGAAACACTCTTATGTGGATGAGGCGCAATTCCACCCAAAGGCGGAAGCTGCTGTGAGACAGTAGAAACACCTGAAGAGTATCTGGCATCAGGTAGCAGCGCTTTGCCCCCCCCCCCCCCCCCCCCC
>PVIA01000253.1:490133-506952 GCA_004024845.1 Tonatia bakeri | reverse complement strand
GCAAATGTCAGACCCTCTCTCTTGCCACTTACAATTCGCAGTTCCCCAAAGACAAGACGCCCTCTGTCAGCCGGGACTCGCACTGGGACAGCCTCCCCCTCCCAGCTCTGGGTGGGTGGGTTGCTGGCTGAGTGTATGGCATGTAATTCCCCCGACAGCTGCCTGAGTCAGTGGCCTAATCATCTCGGCTCCACTGTGGGAATGGTCTCACCTCCAGGAAGGAGCACTAGATGGCTGTGCTAAGGGAAATGCGTCAGTGGGAGACAGACAGACCAGCACCTATGACCTCACTCACACGTGGAATCTAATGAACAAACTCAACGAAACAGAAGCAGACCCATGGAGAGGAGGCTGACAGCTGTCGGAGGGAAGGGCTTGAAAAAGCTGAAGGGATTAAGCAACCCCTAAAATCCTCACCCCCTAAACTCATAGACATACAAAGACAACGGTATGAAGATTGCCAGAGGGAAAGGGGGGTGAAGGGAGGTAGGAGAGAGTAAAAGGCAGGTGAATTGTGATGGAGGGAGATCAGATTGGGGTGGTGAGCACACAATGCAATGTACAGATGGTGTGTGATAGAATTACACCTGAAACCTGCATAGTTTTATTAACCAATGTCACCCCAGTAAATTCAATAGAAGAAAACAAGTGGTAAACTAAAAAAAAAGAAAAACACCACCAGGATACTAGTCTCTATGCCAGTGGAAGAAGACACAGACACTCTCTGCAGAGGCATTGTTTGAAAGTAGGACTTAAAGAAGCTCCAAATGGAGCATGAACAAGTAACAAATTACTAAATGCATAACAATATGAGCTATAATGACTAATAATCAGCAAAATTTAAAGAAAAAACAACTGTGGTCCCAGATCTTTAAAAACTATTCATAGAAAGTCATGACCTAAAAAGTTAAAGATATACAAGAGTAAGAATATTTTGAAGATGTGAGTAAAAATAACGACTAAAATTGACAAGATCTGAAAAACAAATAGAATGCCTAGAAATAAAAATTTAATAATTGAAATCAGAATTTTAGTGTCTAGTTTAGACAGGAAGATATTCATAGCCAAAGAGTGAAAGGTAGGTATGAAGACATTACACGAAAACGCTACCCGGGGAAAATAAGACAGAAAACGCAGAACATAAATTAGAAGATATTGAGGAGGTCTGATGAGTGCATGATTAGAATTTGAAAAGGAAATGATAGAGGGAATAGGAAAGGACAGGATTTGGGGGAAGAAGCGACTGATGAAAATAACATAATTGTAAAATCCAAGAATAGCCCAGCCCCCAAATTTTAAACAGAAGCAGCCTCCCCCAACACTTGTGAAAGACAGGAAGCTGTTGGAGCGTTCAGAGAGGAGAGACATACGATGCATTTACAATGAAAAGCCCAGTTGTATTGATAGCTGACTGTTCTACAGCCTCAATTCTCTCGAAAATAGTTTCGAGGTCAACACTACTTTCAGAATGCTGCTGCCTCATTCTCTGTGCGGAGGTAAACCCGTGCTTTATTTATGTTATATTGATTTGTGTTTTTTTCCTTGTACTTTTGGTCAGGCTATTTTAGGGAGGTGTAAATTTTGATCCTTTCAAAGAATCTGCTCCTGTCTTTGTTAGATGCCTCTAGCATGTGTCTGCTTTTTAGCTTCATTGATTTCTGTATTTTGGTGCCTCCTCCCACTGTTCTCCTTTCACCAGCTTGGAAGGGTGGATGCTTGGGTCCCTGGCTTCGGAAGCATCAAAGGGAATGTCCCTCTGTCCCTCTGTAACTGCCTTGCCTGAAAGTATCTCATGAATGTTGATTAGCACCGTTTTTGTTTGTTTCTTTCTTTCTTTTTGCCATTCACTTGGGAATGCTTTATAATATACCTTTTGTTCTCATCTTTGGCTCCTGGACTGTTTAAAAATGTGTTGTCTTATTTCCAGACACTTGAATTTCCCTAGATATCTTATTGTCACGTTCTCATTCAGTTTCTGCATGGTCAGAAAACATTGTGTGTTCTCAGTTCTTTTGAATGTACGGAGCTCTATCTCATGGCCAAGCACAGCATCTGTGCTGGTGAAAGTGTCACATACTGTGACCTTCAGAAGAATGTGCATTCTCCAGGGAGTGCACGTATGTTCTAACAATGTCCCCAAAGTCAAGGGCTTGCAGGGCTTGCTCAGATGTTCCAGATCTCACTTAATTTTTGGAATTCTGTTGTATTCCTGGATGCTGAGATCTCCTGATACTTGTTTAGAGGCTCACGCACATAGAATCCTGTGTGGAACTGGTTTGTTTCTGACTATGTGTTAGCCTTGAAGACCATTTTATCTGTGATGGAAATAGGTATCCTGGTCTCTTTATGCATATTTGTTACTTTCATAGGCAAACTGGTGACACCTTGTTCTCTTATCCACACTGGTGGTCATGGTGTAACAACAAGAGTACTTAGAACAATAGAACATGAGTAGTTGTTATCCTGGGCGAGGTTACCTTTCTGTACACATTCCTATTTATAGTTTATGTTGCAGGAGATGGAGTTAGATTGGGACTCTCAGTTCTGCCCCCCCCCCCCACTGCCCCACGTACAGTGCTGTAAGCTCTGAGTTGAGGCCCAGGGGGTTTCTGGGTGGGTTTGCTTGTGACCCCCAGAGCCTCTGCTCTGTCCTTAGCATCACGAAATCTGCATCTTGGTGGCGGTCACTGCCATGACCTTGGGCTTTCTGGACTGGAGGTTCTCACACGGCAAGTCAGAGAAACACTGCTGGCTCCAGGACTGCAGACTTTCATTACTATAGTATTATTACTATAGTAATGATTGTGATGAGAGAGATCACAATGGGAAAATACAGGGTCTGTGGGCCTGTGTGTAAAGTTTTCAAAGTATTAATAAATGAGAATTGTTGTTGTTGTTATTGTTGTGGAAATGCAATTATTAGCAAGTTCAAGTTTTGGTTTTATTTCCCCACACTTGGACAGCAGCTTCTTAATTTGCAGAAGTGAGGTCCAGAGACACCCAACCCACTTGAGGGCAGAGCCTTTAGAATTCTTAAGTGAAAGCCTGTTTTCCCAGAGTCCTCAAACGTATCTGTTATTGGAATGGCAGAGAAAATACGTGGGTTATTCTTTCCTCGAAATAAGCCCACATAGAATTGAACACTATGCTGTATTAATTTTACATTAGTGGATTTCCCTTCCCTAAAACAAGTAGGAATTGAACAGAGACAAACACAAGTGGATTGCTATATTCTTGGAAATCACCTAAGTATACAAAACCAAGGGAAGGCTTCCTAAGTAAATCTCTAGTGCACACCCCTCCTAATTTTGGATGCTATTTTGAAATTGAAGTGCTATTATGGGTTGAAATGTGTCTCCCCAGAAAAGGTATGTTGGCATCCTGACCCTGGACCTGACAAGATGACCTTACTGTGGACACGGTCTTCCCGGGAACCATCTAGTTAAAATGAGGCCATTAGTGAGTGTCCTAACCCAGTATGACTGGGGTTCTCATGAAAAGGGGGCATTTGGACACAGACACAGATGCAAGGAGAATGCTGCGTGATGAAGGCAGCAGAGAGCTTATCTGTCACCCAGGAATGACAGTGAAGGACAGCAAGCCACTGGGAATTAAGAGAGGCCAGGAACAGCCTCCCTCACGGCCCTAGGAAGGGGCCTGCCCTGTTGACCCCTAGGTCTCCGGCCCAGAGCCTCCTGAGCTGTATAAATCTCTGTTGTTTAGCAAACTATGGAGACAACCCCTGAAAGTACAGTCTTTAAATCACCGTCATTTAAGACATTCAGGCCACAGTGGCCCTAGTGAGTTCCTCTGGGCACCCACACACCTACTTATTTCCCCAGATAAGAAGACTTTGCTGTTAATTTTATTTACTATTTATTTTTTTAACGAAATAACCAGAAGCTATATTTTAGGAAGAAAAACCCTTGCCAAAAGTTAAAACATCTCATTTATCCTACATTTTCTTTTATTTGTAGCATAATTTTGCAGTTTCTTTTATGAAAATAGCATCCTTTCCATAGGGAAAAAAACAATATTTTAATTTTACCACATTCCAGAAAACATAAAATGGCCAACGTGACTTTGATCCTAACAACTGTAAAATTTTTGTACAGAATTTACATATTCACTTTAGGACCCCTGCCTCCAAAAAACCATATCAAAGATGAGGATGAAAGCTCCCCGAGTCAGTGAAACAGAGAAGTCTATGGGGGAGATGGCACCGTGAGCTGCAGTCCTCCGCACGCTCACCCAGCACGGGGGACAGAGCTCGCAGGCAGAGGGGGAAGCACCGAGGAAGTTGTGGCAGACTTGCAGGGCGACCCCCAGGGGTCTGCTGAAACAGAACCACGGTCTGTAGGCATTTACTGTCACCACGATGCCCTCTCCTCTTTACCCTGGGAATGAACCGAATAACTCACTCAACAGCAGATATTACTGCTACGTGCTTGAAAATATTTAGCTGGCTCAAAATGTTGAACAGCAGGGTCCCCGTAGAGGATGTGAAACCTAAGGCCGACAGCAAGCAAATCAAAAAATATTTCTTTAGAAACCTAATCATTAATTTCGATTTGATATAACAGTTCCATTGACAGATTAAGCTCTCAACTGATTGATAATTCTATCGTCTTTTACCCCCTCTTACTAAACATGAAAGCGCACAAGTGGAGTGAATTGATTTTCCGGCCAGAGAGGAAGTTGCATATGATAAGAGCTGTAGCAGCAAGGGGTTTCGACTGTTTTTAAACGTTTACTTCTGCAGAAACCTTTTTGTTTTGTTTTCAATGCTAGCTGCTCCCAAAGACAGATGTGTCTGTTCAACTTTCGGAAGAGAGAGCAGCTGCTCCAATCCAAAGATATGCAATCTGGGTGCAACTCCAAAGCGCAAACACGAAAGCGGATGGCGCAGTCTCACTCGCGGCCACGCAGCTGGGCAGCGTGCAGGCGGCCCGCTCGCCTGAGCGGCGCCGCCTAATTGCCACGTGTAGCCGATTTAGGCCTGAACCCGACCCAGCTTTGCAAGCCTGTGCTGGCCACTGACTCACCCGAACGACCCCTGGAAAGGAATGCTACATACATGTTTCTTTTCAAAACGCGGCTGTCCCCTTCACTAGCACACTGTCGCCGAGAAATACTCCTCACGGAGAATGGACACCTTATGGGGGTGCCCGCTCTGCCTGTGGGGGTCCAAGCCCTGCGTACCTGCCCCTCTTGTGGGTTACAACGATCAAGTCTGGATGGATTCCCAAGGAAAACAAAACAAATGACAGGTGGACCCCGGAAAGTAAACAGAAGCAGATGGGTGACGCAGACGCGTTCACGCGTGGAGCAGCAGCCCAGTCCCGGGGGACGTCCTGGTTTATCTGTTTCTCTTCTCCCGGCTTCGCACCAGGTAAACGACGTTTACACACTGACAGTCTGCGCAGCTAAGGCGGTAGCGGAAAGTCTGGTTATTTCTGGCCAGGGAATAATGGAGGAAAGCCAGAGAGACCCGAGTATGTGGCAGAAATCCGAGAGGAGGGACAGATGAAAAAGACAGGCCAGAGCTCTGAGTAGGAACGCGTGAGCCGCGCAGCCCAGGGCGCGAACCGCGTGCGCTCTGCACAGGCCCAGTCCGCGGAGCAGCTTGCAGACCCCCAGCCTGCCGCCCGGGCCGCGCAGGTTTAAACCAGGCGGGTCCAAATCACTCCACCAAGGCTTTGAGAAGACAGCTGGGAGGCGAACGAGCCACTGCTCTGACAGAAGGGGGGGCACACCTGGCGGTCTGACCGTCAGCCCATCCCCTCCAGAAATAAACCGGCAACATCGTCCAGGGAATTAAAACAAATCCCAGATTCTACACAACATAACGTTCGCGGCGTCCAGGATGCACTGGAAATGACAGTTACCCCACCCCAAACTGAGGAAAATGTGAGCCTTTCTCAATGAGATATTGATTCTGGGCTGACTCACTTGTTGAAAGTTCTGGATAAGGATGTGAGGGGAGCTTGGATAATCACGCTCAGTGAGGTGAAGAAACGTACTTGAAATCATCGAAAAAGTGGAAATTATGAGTCGAGAACTAGAAGTTCTACAAAGGACAAGATAGAAATTTTACAAATGAAAATCTTATTTAAATCAAAAACCACTGGAACCTCCGTGAACACAGTCAGTCTAGTCGCCCAGTTATGGTGATGTTAGCACTGATCATAATTCCATGGTCAGAATAGACCGAAGAAAAAGTATTTAATGAAAAAAATCTTAAAGGGTTGGTAACAATCAAATGATCATTTTACGTACTTTAAAATAAACCACGCATTTCACTCAGGCTGAAAACATAAAAGCACAACATTTTTGTTTCTAGTGGAGAAATTTCAGTTCTTTATGGGAAGGCAAACCCCATATATTTATTTTTTGACATATTAAATATCCCCTAAAGAGACAAGCATTAGTCCATTAAATGTCTTAGCTGTCTAAAAAAATTGCCCAAACTGTCACCGTAAGGGGCCTGAAAGTCCCCACTCTGTCCTAACAACAAGTACAACAGGACAAACTAAAAAAGCAGCAACTTACAAAAGTCAAGGGCACAGAGCAAATGACTGCACCCCAACCTGGAGGGACAGACAGGCGGACACAGAGAGTCACAACTCACCGGAGCAAAACTCAGGAGCCCAAACCTCCGCCTGGACCGCCGAGGGCAGGGAGCCCTGAACTGCGGCTGACAAACCGCTGGGGCTCCGTGCAGACGGACGAGTCCCCCAACGAGAAAGTCCAACGGGACCTGACTTGGGTGGGCCTCCCCTCCACGCACCCGTGAGTTTGAGTTCGAGGAGCTCGGCCAGGTTCTCAGATTGGAGCAATATCCTTGCAAGCTCCCTGCAGGAGGAGGGGGAAAGGGTCTGTTTGGGAACCCACTTGAGCCCGCTGTGCCTCCTCATAAAGTGTGCCTGCAGGTGAAAGTAATTGCCCAGCCTCTTCCCCGTGGGGTTCCCTCGGAGCCTAAATGACCTGCGGGGAAGGAAAACACCCACTTCCAGCCAGGCCCAGCCTTCCACCTGGGAGAAGAAGAAAATCCAATTGAAGTCCGAGCTGGTCATCCGGTGCCTCATAAGAATGGGAAAGAGTCACAGGTTCACGTGGGGACCTAATCACGGGACTGAGGCATTTCCCCTCCCCCGCACCTCACCACCATGGAACTGAAGGGCTGTGTACAGCAGTCCCTTCTACCGAGAAGGTCAAGGAAAAGATGCATGAGGTCTTCGAGAAGGCAGGAATCGCAGTGTGGCGAGGCGGAGCAAACATCTAGAGATGCCAGGGACATGGGTGTTGTCACACCTGGAATTTAAAACCGCTGTGGCCGATGTGCCGGAGAACTAATGTCGGGGCCATGTGGTTAGAGAGAAGGAATCCCAAGAAAGGACCAAAGAGAAATGCTGAAGGGAAAAACCGATTTTAATTAGCAGCGAGATCTAAGCTTGCATTTGCCTAGATAGTACACCTGTGTAGGTCTCCGTTTCCAGATCCAGCCCATTTCTATGGAACTCCATCAAGTCTTTGAGCTGAAGCATATATTCAAAAATAATTCGGAAAACATGTATCACAGCCTACCAAAAATGCTTGTGATTTTTGGATCCATTTTTTTTATAAGTTGCTTCGCACATCACAGCTAAAATCACTTAGAAGCAAAGTTGAAATCGGAAGCATGGGGCACAGGCCTGGTGTTTCTACGAAGGGAATCAGAATTTCGAATAGTTCTGAGATCGGAAATGAGAAGGAGCACGCTCAGCTACAGCTGGTCCTGAAGGCAGTGTTTCAGGAGCTGGCATTATCTAGTATTTGCTGTGGAGTCTGCCTGATGCCACCATTTGAAGATAAGGATAAACATCAAGCCTCCTGCAGTGTTTTCAATGTGCCACGCACTAGTCTGAGAATAATTTCTAACTTGAGTCTGAAACACATTCCTGTGGAGTGATACTGTTATTGTTACTATTTTCCCGTCGGGGACATTGAAGGAAAAGGTGTAGTGAGTGACCAAGTTCATACAACGAGTTAGAGGTCAAGTTAGTTGGCTGGGTTCCACAGTCAGTATTTTCTTAGTTCGTTTGATGACTTCAGCTCAGCCAGCAGAAGTACAGATCAAATTATATCTCTCTCTCTTCAGTTATGAGCTGAAATAATATAATCTTGTAAGATTTTAATTTTTATGTTTGAAATAGCGGTTCTGTAGTTATAAATTCAAATATATTTAAACCATAATCACTGATTTGTCTTTAGAATGAATTTAACGTGATATGTGATTTAATCATTACAATTAGCATTTTTGTCTATAAAATTTTCTACTTTTTTTTGTTCTATTTTAGAATTACTAAGTTTACTTGCAATGAACATATTTTAATTTGCTTATCCACAAGGTGGTATGCGTTTAATAAACACAAACAAATAAAAGACTACTATGTAAAGCCATGCATTTATTTACAAGATTGTGTTTTTAATCATCGTTTTTCAGCAGCGTTGGAAATGTCCCCACCCTTCTACGTTCCTTTATTTCTGCCCGTAACCCGGTCAGCCCGTGGAGGCCATCTGGGGCGAGGGACATGCCAGTTTTCCTGGCTCCGAAACCCGCGCTCACAGGAAGACAGGAGAAGATGAAGGGGAGGGTGGGGGCAGGTTCTCCTTTGTCACCGTTTCGGGCTGAGCCTTGGGTGGGCTCCTGGGTGGGCCCCACGAGGAGGCCACCCGCTCCTGTGGGTTCCAGGATGGAGACAGCGCAGCTCAGAGGCCCCCAGATAAAATGGCCGTCTGGGAAGACGTTGTTTTAGCACCGGAAACCCAGAACTCTCTGGGTTTGTTTCTGTCTCATTGGCTGGATTTGGTGGCTTGCTTTTTATGATGTTGGATTTGTTCCCCTCCAATATGGTTTCTTTGCTGTCTTTTCTTAGTTTTATTGACTTTTAAAAAAAAATTTTGGTGAATAAGAGCTCTTCCTTGAGGGACCATAATGAGAGGGAAGCACTGTGGTCGTGGAAGAACATGACCTGGTCTGACCTCTGCACCACCCCCTCCATCCCTGCAGCCCCCGCAGCCCCCCATGGTTGTGAAGTTCGGGGAACTCTGCCCAGGCTGGGGCCCCTGTGCTGAACATGCGCCTCCCCTCCCACTGGGTGATTCCAAGCAAGTGCTCTTGCAGGGTGGGTAAGGGCGGGTTCAGAGACCCCTTTTCTATTTCTTTCCTCAGTTTTTCACCGCAATCTGGAATTCCTTTGGGCTCCATTCTGCTTCTCTCTCAGACCCCAGTATTTACACTCGGAGCCCTTTTCAGACAGGAGTTTACATTCTGAGAGCAGTTTTCAAAATTTAACCTCGGAGTAACTGTAACAGCTGCTTGCTGTTGGTGACGAGGTGAGAACAGTACCCGTCTGTCCTTAATGAATTCCCAATTCATCATTCTGACAATTGGTCCTGAACCCTTCTTTCTGAACTCGAATATTTTTGGAACTGCTTTTACTGCTCTAGTTTTTCACTAAACACGCCTTGGCCTGCAGTGGTCTCCTCTCCCCCTCCACCCAGCATCAGCAACATGATGCCACTTGCTTCCTGTTTGCCAAGGGTTCTTCGAAAGTTTGTTCTGCTTTTCCGAGTTTCCAGAGCTGCTACAAATGTGTTTTGTTATTTCATGGCCTTTCTGTAATTTTAAAGATGTGCTTAGTGAAAAGGGTGGAAACCTAAGACATGGATCTCTCTTGTTATACTTTCCCACTTGTATTCTTACTTGTGCTTTATGCCATCATTCATGTTTCAGAGGACACACGGGAACAAAGTGACAAAGCATGACGTTACCAAGGGGAATTAAAATTCTTTATGGGTAGGGACGCACACCTTGTAGAAGCCATACATCTACTGGGCACCTGATAAACAATATGGAACACTAAAAAAAAACCTATTTAATTCTGATTATCATGCCGTGGAATTGCAGTGCTGGTAGGGAAATCTAATCCAACCCTCTTCTTTCCACAAATTATAAATCAGGGAGTGAAATCCCTTGCAGGAGGACACACCCCCAGGTTTCCCAGGGCAGGATGGGGATATGGCTTCCTCAGTCCAGAGTTTATATTTTACACAATTCCTAGTTACCACCTCCTTCATTATTGGGTGGGGTAAGCTGCTGAATGCAAGAGCTGGGGAAATTAAGTTTCAAGTAAGTGAATTTAAAAATGGGCAAAAGTGGTTCCTTTGAGATCATATGTATGTACGTATATATAGTTCTTCTATAACTTATATAATACGTACAGTATTACATATATACTTTCAAAATCATAAAGACTTAGCTTCAGTGTTTCTCCAACAGAATAAATTAAAAAATACAGACAATTGACTGAAACTGCCACTTCTTCTGCCTTTAGAACCCGAGTTTCTATTAGTGGCTATCATTTAATTACTCGTGATAAATGCTCTTGACAATAAAGAAATTCAATTACAGGAACAAATGATGAAGGAATAGAGGGAAATAAGTCATTTCCCCACCTTGTCTTTCAAGCCTGAAACTCCAGCAGCGGGTCTGCACTATGTCGCGTGGGGCAGCGCTCGCCCTGGCAGACACGCTCCCTGGCCGCCAGGCCCTGCTGCCCTGGGCGTTCCTTCTGCAGCGCGCTCTGCCTGCACTGTTTGTCTGATGCCGACGGCAGGAATAAGTCCTTTCTGAATTTTCATCCTTCCACAGCCAGAGAAATGCTTCAGACTTGTGTCATTCAGGGACAGACCCCTGGGGAGATGTTGCACAGTACGTGGGGAAAGTCACAGCCCCGGCCGCTGCACACAGGTGACATCCCCGTTCCCAGGACGGTTCCCAGGATGGTTCCCAGGACGGTTCCCAGGATGGGCTGAGCTCCAGTGCCACTGGACGATACACCCAGGAGACGCTCTCTGATGGGATGGCCGTGAGAGCGTGTTGTGCACTCATTTATTTTATAATTAGAAGTGCTTTTTTAAAAAATTATTTTTTTCATGTTATACCAGACAAGAAAGTATATTCTTGGCCAAAGAAATGGGTGTATTTTTTCTATGACTCTCTAGCATCTATTCCATCTTTTGGGTTATAACACACCTTAATATGTTACATTGGATAATCTTGGGTTCTCCAGGTCACTTAGATATGAAACGTTGCATCGGGCACCCATATTCATCATCCTTCCATGCTCCCCTAAACTTCGAAGAGGTATTTCTGGGAGGAGAAAAGCCTTGCAATACTTTGGTATAAACAAGTTTCAAGGGAGATGAGACATTTTTATTAGAAGAGTGATTGATAGGCCCAGGGAAAAACAGCAATTTTGAAGAAGAAATAAATATAAATGTTTTCATATATTTTCTTCTAAATTATAAATAAACAGCATGGAGGGCCTATAAAAGCTGACAAAGTCACTTTATGGACACTGAAATGTTCGACAGTTTCACAGATATTAAACTTTACTTCCTCCAATGTCATCTAAAGGCAATTCAAAGTGTATATAAATGTTTGGGCATACGAGCACACGATGATATTAGCCCCTAATTTAGCCACTGATGTAGCCCTCTGAAGTCAGTCACCTTGAGACTTTAAAATGTTAAAGGATTATTTTTCTAATTAGTGCAAAAATAAGTCGCTGCTCTGTTTACTACTCCATTTGTTTTTTTTTCTTTTAATCTGGTAGTTTCAGCAAAACTTTTGCATTTTCTGAGAAAGATTCACATCCATACAAATTCTGAAAGGTTATATGTGCTTCGATTAAAAGTGAATCTGAAAAGATGTATCTCGAGGAAGTTAAATCGTTCCTTGAACTGTCGTCAGAGTTTCCTAGGAACACAGAACTTTTCTGAGTGCACATTTGGAGGATACAGAGCACGCCAGCGGACCGACTCCCCACTCCTGTCTTTTCCAGGGAGTGCAGAAACACTGGGTACCAACCCCGCCTGCTCCCGCAGACTCATTTCTGATGGACACACGTGTACCTCCAAAATCAAAGAGACGCTGTGGCTGAATTCATCTGCTCATCAAGAGGATTATTTACTTCAAACTGAGTAAAAAATTGTATTCTTTAATCTCCGAGAGGGAAAAAGTAGGCTATGAAAATGATTTACTGTGAAGGATTCAACTTGCAATTTAAAAGAATGAGCGTGTGGAGCCTGGTGGAACAGTCTGCCTGGTGAGCCAGGCAGGAAAAGCATTATAATGAACTGTTGGGAGACAGGGAGATGGATGGGGGTCCCTGCCCAGCCTTTCCGTTTGAAGATGGTTGCCCGTAGAAGCATTCATTTACCTCTTGCTCTGATATGGATTAGAACCAAAAATGATCCCTACATCACTAAGCAACACTGATGAAGAAAAGTGCCATTTATATTCAGCATATCAGAAATAAGATGTACAATGCATTCTGAGAGTGAATCAATTTTACTTTAAAAGTAAAAGATTAAAGGGATGAAAAGCACCATTTTTTTAAGTCATCAGTCTACAGTATCATTAATATATGTTAATAGCTAAGTAAACTTTACATTCCAATGTCCAGATGATAGGTCGGCAGAGTACAGGGGAGTTTAGGTTTTAGTGGAAATACTCTGTTTGGTAACATGATACATGTCATTATGATTTGCCCAAACTGCTAGAATGTACGACACCAAGAAAGAAACTTGAGATAAACTACTATTTTTGTGTGATGATGTGTTAATGCAGGTTCATCGATTATAACAAACGTACTTCTCTGGTGGGGGATGTTGGTAATGACAAGGCCTATGTGGGGGGGCAGGGTGTCTACGGGAAATCTCCATCCCCCCTTTTCAGTTTTGCTGAACCTAACACTGCTTTAAAAATGAAGTCTGAAAAAAATGATGTTGACGTATTTTTAAGTATAAAGAAGAAAATTAGGTGGTTGAGCAAAATTTGGAGGGCCAACGTTAAATGTGTGTGTGTACACATGTGTATGTATCCACACGATTTACATATCCCAATTTACCAATGGCAAATACGACAAGCTCTTTGGGGGAACTTAATGAGTTTTTCAGTGTCAGATGAGGTTTGAACTCACTGGACACCAAGAATCCACCGTGTCTGAACTGAGTAGTTCGATCTGAAATGGCTTCCCATTCCCAGATGGAGGTAGGTATTTCCACACTTCAGGTGGTGAGAATGAGTCTACCTTTGTAACGGAAGGCAGCCACTGAGAGTCAGCGTTTTGGGTTAGAATTTCAGCCCCGTCAATAAGTCCCTGTGTACAACTGTTTAAGTAACCGATGTGTCTGAACTTCAGCCTTATCACCTGTGACAAGGATTGGTAGCAGCTCCCTGCTGTCAATACTGTTCGTGATAGCAAGGCTCAAAGCAATGGAGCCCCACCTGCGTGTACACACTGGGCCTCGCACGCGTTCCACAAAATCACCCAAACAATCCTGCTGAGATGCTCTTAGCCTCTGAATCATTATTAGCCTTTTATTTTTACCAGCAGAAGACCTGAGAACGAGGGAGATTAAGTGACTTGCACCAGGTCACATGAAGGTTTGTCTCCTTTTCCATTCGTGCTGGAGTTCACTTTGTGTTGCTAAAATAAATTGATCTCATTTCTGTTATTTTTCTAAATCATCTCAATGTAATTCTAAATCATATTCATTTAAAAAGATCATGTCATATGTATGTAGCAACACAGTCCTGTTTCATTTTCCCACACCTAAAAAAACCCTTTATGTTGTGAGTGTGTGTGTGAGTGCATATCCGTGCGTGTGTGGACATGAGAGCTGTGTGTGTATGGTGTCTGTGAGTATAAGTGTGAGTGTGTCTGCGTGTGTGCAAATTCAGGGTCATGTGTGAGCCACTGTCAACAGCATTCATGGATTATTTGGGAAAAGTTTTCAAGAATAAAGGCAGAATTCTAGAAAGATCTAGTTGTGTCCTTGGCCTATTTGGTGGAAATGATGAGCCCATTTATTCACCAAATTCTGACAATTATTAGCTATTATTCCAAAAAACAATAGGCAATACGATGGGTTATAGTTGTCAGGGATGCATAAATAGAAAGTTTTTGTTGTTATTCTAGTGACTAAAATAAGTACCCTTCTGTGAAAAATTTTTAAAAATCAACAATTTTGGAGTTTTGAAAATAATAATCCATATAATTACTGTTGAATTCCAAAGACAATTCCACATGTGGTATTTCCATCCTGAAATGGAGTAAAATGTTAATCACTGCAAATTAGTTCATGATTAACAATAATGTGGAAGGAACTGGCAACAATAAAGTGATAATTAAAATTTTATTTAAATTCTGATAATCCTTTATTTTTGCTTTCTTTGCTTATCCTGGTTTGAGATTCTCATTGGAGCATGGAAATTGGTGGGCTCAGTGAAATCACGGCACGTCTCTCACTAAGTAATAGAAAATATCTCGACACAAATGCACACACTCGTCGTCCGCACGTGCCATCAGCTAGACCGGCGGGCCGCACGGCGCAGCCCCGCGCTTCCTTCACGCCAGGATCGCCCGTCCGCAGGCCCCGCCCGGCCGCAGCCTGCTTCTGGAGAGCGGCTTTCCACTGGCTCCCAGAGAAGTGGCCCATCTGAACAAAGCCTTGTCTTGTGTTACACCAGGCGACTTGAACTCATCTAAGAATGTTAACAATGTCGTTTTGTCAAGTAAATAATCTTTGCATGTGAGAAATTACGAATAGGGTGGAATTTGGTGCTGATTATTTCACGCCGGAAATGTTGCTGTAGAACAGATACAAAGAGCATGGATTCGCATTGACCGTGTGAAGCTTGGCTCTTGAGGGCGGCTCAGGGTCCCCCTTTACTGGAATCGAACGACAGTGTCTCAGGCAGAGGAGAGACTTGCTAGTGCGCCGACTTCCCGCAGACCCAGGCACTGAGGAGCGAAGTATTTTTAACGGCTGAAGATAGTTTTCTGACTGTAAAAGTGTGCCAGACTATAGTAAAGTTCACAGTAAAAATCGGGACTAGATGTACTAAAAATGATTTAATATCAAGCAGTATTTTTTCTTTTTTGATTGAGACACACCTTTGATGGTCTCATAAAAAATTACTATCCCTGTCACTGCATCTTCATTCTTCCCCTTTTCTCCCTACCTCCCTTCAGCAGAACACAAATGGCAATAAAATGATTTCATTGTACTGGAAGTGTATTTTCTACACAAGCTAAAATCTGAAGCCAGTCTTTGCAAGGATTAGCCATCTCTCCTGGCCATACAGAAAAATACATATATACATTTACCCAAAGACATATACGTCCACAGTCCCTATTCCAATTTTATTTGTTGTTCAGTTACAATTTTGTTTTGTGACAGTATCTAGTCCAGGATTGTATGCTGCTTTGTCCTGACTCACTAACCTCTCTTTGTGTTCTGTGGTTCTGATACATTTGAAGAACGTAGCACAGTGAAAGCACAGAGCACCCCTCCCTTTGGGTTTCCCAGTGTTTCTCTGTGTTGATTCAAGCCACGCAGTGGGGCGGAAATCCATGTGACGTGTCCACCGGCGTCCTCCAGACTCACAGAACGTCCCTGTGTGCCTTGTGGGTGCTGCTCACCTTGATCACATCAGTAGATCGGTGCCCATCACTGGGTGATGGTCGTTTTTCCTTCACAGCTCATGGTAGTTGGCGAGGGGAGCTCTCTGGGACCAGGGGCATGTTCTGTGCCTTGTCCACCCGCCCCTCCGAGGTTAGCGCCCCTGGTGCTCCTTTATCTTGGAGAGTTTGGCTGCGGCGTTTACAACATTGTGATTGTCTACCTCCATCGTGCATTGTGTAGTCATTAGTTGTCATTCTGCGCCGCGGAAGAGGTTGCCCTTTATCGGTATAGAATAAATGTTATTAAAGAAAAGACATGCGCAGACAGCAGCACCATGTGTGAGAGCCTCAGGCCGGAAGCCGGGGAGCGCCCACTAGCGGCAGAATGAACAACTCCACGCGCAGTGAGGCACTCGCGGGACCACCCACAGAGACGGAGGAGCCGCAGCCGCAGCTGCAGCGAGCGACGCGGAGGCATCGCTCACAAGACCGAAAAGAGAAAGAAAACAGGCATGGAGGAGTCCTCCCCGAAGGCGGGGAGGCCAACGCCAAACTGCCACAGGAGGATGAAGAGGCCACGATCAAACCCACACGTTGATGCAAACTTAACTAATGACCAAGCTTGCATTATTATATTTGGAAAATTATGGATTTTTCAGTAAATAACCTGAAACATTTGCTTCTCCAATATGGAAAAGATGGATGTAGACTACTAGCTCACATTATCACAGAAATCAATCTCAGATAAATTAAACCTTTAAAGGTGAAAGAGAACCTTTACGTTTAGAATTAAACATAAGAGCATATGAAGTAAGAACAGAAACACATTTCTCAAGACAGAAAAAGGTTTCCTTAAAAAATGAAATAAGGAAAAGTTTGATAAATTCGACTATATTTAAATTATGGATTTATGTTGATGAAATGACCCCCCACAATGAAAATGAAAACATATGTTACAAACTAGAATAATCTATTTGCAACACATAAAATTAATATTGGATTGCTGTCATCAATGAAATAAGGATTCCAAAGCAATGTGAAAAAGTCAAACAACCCAATATACCAGCAGAGAAATAACATGAACAACCAATTAGTTGAGAAGGAAAAATGTCCATTAACTAAAACAGTAGTATATTTTATACCAACATCTTGGGGAAAAATACAAGACAATGCCAAGTGTAAGTGAGGAGAGAGAGCAGAGGGAGTTTCTAAGAAGTGGTGCTGCTGGGGCTGACTGTTCCCCAAGTAAGATGATAAAGAGACGGAAAGAGAGAGAGAGAGAGAAAGAGGGAGAGAGA
>PVIA01000253.1:467643-490033 GCA_004024845.1 Tonatia bakeri | reverse complement strand
TACTTAGCCAAGAATCTTGCCACTATTTTGAAAATCACATCCGTTTTCACAGTCCAACAGTAAATTAAAGGTCAACATTTCTGACAGCATCAACATTCACCTAGTTGTTAGAAACTATGAGACGGTACAGATGCCCCTATCCCCACCCGGTTGGAGTCAGAAAGCACCTAACTTCACTGTCGCTTATTCCATAACCTACTTGGTGACAGGAAAAAGGACTTGGAGATGGTGACGTTTAGTTCATTTTGCAGAAGCCCTGCCTTGGTCTTTTTCCTTCAATCTCAGCTTCAAGCACGTCTGACTGTTCCAGACGTTGGGATTTCCCCAGGTCTGGCTTTGAATGGTGCCTGTCCAGCCACATCTGCCCGCAGTGGAAGGAGGTTTGGCCAAGCCCCTGACCCTCTGACAGACACTGCCTCCAGAGGGGTTCCGGGTCCATCCCTTCTGCTTCCACTTTGCCCAGAGTGCAGACCGAGCGCAACACACATGGATCTGAAACTGAACTAAGAATTCCCACAAGTAAATACAAAAGACCTCTATCTAACTTATTTGCATTAAAAAAGCTTATGGAGCCCAACTAAGGATCTCCAGTTAGTACTCTTAAGTGCTGACATCCACTGTGGTGCAAAAAATTCCAGAAGTTGTGGTGGTCAGAGTGTGTGTGTGTGTGGTGTGGACACATACGCATGCATGTACACAAAAGTGGGCTGAAAACAAACAAACAAAAAGCAGACAGGCAGGAGCTCAACTTGCTCCTGAAAATGGTGAGCACAGATCAGTGCAGTCAGGCAGCAATGGCACATCTGGCGGGCGAAATCCATAGTCAGAATCAAAGAGATAAATCCCGAATAACACGCCTGTTCAGACAAACAGTCTGAAGCACGAGACGGGAAACCTGGCAGCCAGGATGACACAGAAATCCGGGGTGGCAGGCACACACCAGCACCCTTGAAGTGGGATTTAAAATTCTGTGCAGGTGGCTGTTACCGAGCAACAGGGAAGAAAGTTGCAAAGACCAGAGAAATGACACAGGAATGTCGGGCAGAAATCAGGTACCAGAAATGCGGTACAAGAGGGGACAGTGTCTTTGAGCCTCACTGCTGGGACAAAGGGAAATAGAAACATTCCGATTTAGTGATCACTCGCCCATGTATTGAACTAAAGCATTTCTGGTAACATTGTCCTAAGTTTATATTTTTCCTAAGCCTGATGGTTTGGTAAGTGAATTTAAATATGCAGGTAAATAATAATCACAATTATTAAAGTATGTGCAAATATACCTATCATTTCCTGGGCAGGACCAAAGGAAGTGCTTTATTCACAGCTTCTGACTAAGTTTTTAGAACAAGTCTTTTTGTGTAGGTTATTACTACGCCAAAGATAACGCAGCAAATAAGAAAACTGTCATTCAAATCTGGAAACATCGTTCCTTTCACAAAGAAGGTAGGAGGGAGCGATCTCTGGATAAGAGCCCTTTCTTGCTAGAGAGCCTGTTTTGCTGAGAACACTCACTATGCTAGGTTTTCCGTCTCAGATCCAACATAATCCTAACAGTGGTTCTATGGCATAAATATGGCTACACCTTTCCCCAGGTGCTCCGTCAAACTTGTTTTCCACACAAGGAATCAATGCATTACTGACACGTTATTGACAACACCTATGACCCACCTAGTCGTGCTATCTACACAGACAGGGGACAGAAGGAAGGCTCCAGGTCATCACAGTGGATTCACCAGAACATCGAACGTGTTTCGAGACTTGCAAGGAACGCACACAGATCGGCATGTCACCTCATACAAACCCCACTTTTGTTTTCGCTCCCGTTTCTATTCCCGTGAGGGGTAGATAACACCTGTAGAATGTTGGCTCCACTCCATGATATTTTACATTCATTACTGAAATTAGTTCTTAGGCATATCTGTGAGATAGGTAATTCTGGGCTTATTTATAAACGTGTAAGTTGTGGTTTGGGGGGGCACTTGGGAAAATTTGCACACGTTATTCCGGTGTGTTACTTGAACTAGTGTCATTATTGTGGCCACTGGAGATGTACATTGTTGTTTTTTTCAGTAGATGAACAAACAGTTATGTCGGATCATGAGGGTCTGAGTGACTTTGTGGGGTTCAAACCAGGTCCATCTGTTCTGAAGACTGGGCTCTTCTGGATATGTCGCTCTGGGTGGTTACTTTGAAAACATGTATTTATATGTCTATTTTAAATATACTCATACGTGTGTATCTTAAATGTATGTGAATGCATATCTTTAAGGAACTTAAATATTTAAAGAAATAAAAGTAACTTCTAAGGGCTGAGAGGGAATCAAATCCAGGGCACCTGGTGGAAATGGGTGGCCTCAATAAGCTACTATGAACCCCACTTCCAGGCTGGGAACACCCACCGTCCCAGCCACTGACACCCCACTCAAAGAGCTAATCCAAAATGGTAGCTCACAAAACGCTTGTTTTCGGTGTGGATCAGCTGTAGCCGTGCAGACCTCGTTAATGACTGGTGTTCTCCCTAGAGATGCAAACTCTCCAACAAAACTCTCGAGTCTAAGAGAATGCTTTCGTGCATGCTGGCTTGTGTTGGAAAGCCGCACACATAGTGTAAATGAGATAAATGCCCTTACAAGCTTCGGTATATAACTTTAAATAATGGCTTAAAATTTCATTTGTAAAGGCTAGAGAGTGTGAATGGAAACCCTGCCGTGGGTGGGTGTTTTTCCTTGAATTTTCTGCTCGGCTGGGACCTCGTAGTGCATTCATGAAGTGTTTTTAGAGCGACCCGTGATCAATTAAACACGTTCACAGAGCACATGGTCCGAGGGTCCTAAATAGGTATCCAAGCCCTATCCATGTATGAGAAATGTAGGTAAAGAATGCATGCAGACTACAATAGGACTTTATTAATATATGTGAAATAAGTCACTTACATGCTAAGACAATTCTAAATTTAAACAGTTCAAATCGGCAGGGCAAGTCTGTGAGAGATGCTTGATTTCTGAATAGATGAATCTTGTGTAGTGGACCGAAGACTGCCCCAGAGTTAGTGATGGCAGCTGGAGCAGTCCGAGCAGAAGACGGGTTTCTGTTTCCCAGGCTCTTTCTTTCTCAGCAGCTGGTCTCGAAGGTGTGAGTGAAGCTGTACTTGAAATAACATAATCCCTGCAGACCCATCTGGTTCCTGCAGTTTCCGGGCAGGTCCCTGACAGAAAGAAAATTGCGCTTTTCTCTCTTCCATTTGAGTCTCAGATTCTGAACACCTGGAGAGCTGACATTGTTGTAGATATGACAGGGGGACCGACAGACGAATGCATTGTTTGAACTGGGGACACCCATGGCGCTAATACCGACCCATTGTTGCAGTATCTGTGGTCGCTTCCGGGGCACGGGGGCTGTGGAAACAGCTTTGTCATCATCAGAGGCCAGTGCCTCCTCAGCTGTCCACGGCACCCACACTCGCCACCCTGCAGTCTTCCGCTCAGCGATTCCTTCTTTCTGTCCCTGGACAGAGACTCACTGACTTTCCATGGGCGCCGGGCTCTGGGCAGAGCCTCAAGGATTCACATGGCCCTCCCAGCACGGAGTTCAAAGTCCCAGCAGGAGAGGAATGCAAGATAAGTTTATGATGGAGGTCTTCGCTAGGTGATTTAAGAGAACAAAGCAGACTGATACAAGGCTCAGTGAGGGCTCCCAGGGGAGGTGGTGGCATTTGAACGCAGTTTTGAAAAACAAAATACCAGATTGAGGAGGAAATCGGAGACACGCATGGCCGGTGGACTATGGACACATGTCAGTGTCCCCTCCTCCTTGCTCTTCATCTGAGCCACCAGTCTGGGCTCCGGTCTCCTCCCTGTCCAGGTCTCTTCCTGGGGTGGTGGTCCTCCTCTCACCCGGGCCTCTCGTCCTCATTGTTTATGGCCTAGAATACATACTCTTTCCACGGGTAGGCCATTTCTCCCGACAAAAAGCACTCCTGTCATTGGTGCTCAGTAATCTTCTCGTCACCTACTACAGTTGCGCTCTTGGGGCTTGTTCACCTACCGTCCTTCCCGCAGTATGCGCTCCTGGAAGACACAGGCTGTGACTCCTGTCCTCTGCTGTGTCCTCAGCCCCCAGCAACCCCCTGGGTCATGTTGGTTCTCCTTAAGGATTGCCAAATGAAAAATAAAGATGGATGTTTAACTCTTGAGTGAAATAATGAATGAATTCAGATGGGAACAAAGGATGTGTAAGGACATAGTGTAAAATCGAGGGCTTGTCAGGAAGGCAGGGCTCAGAGCATGAAGATCTGAGGGGCACTTGAAAGCTTTGTTGAGTGAGTAGTAATTCCGAGGCAATCGGGTATGGGATCATGCTGACCCTTTAGAATGGTCCCTTTGGCAGAAGCAGAGAGGAGGGAAGGAGAGTGGGGCAGACTGGACACCGGGGGCACCGGTTGCTGTGGATAAGGGAGGAACAGGCCCGCGGAGGAGGGGAGCGAGGGAGGAGTGATTGATGATTTGGAATGTCAGGGGTTCCTGGGTGCAGTCTGAACCAGGCCCCAAACGCCAAGGTCAAGGAGAGCGGGCTGGAGACACATGTCCCTGCAGACCCTCCCAGTGGATCTCAGATTTGTAGCCAAATCAGACGAAGCTGCGGGTAACCCTGGGGGACTGCCATCTGGGATTGGCATCCGAAGCGGTAGGGGCGGTTTTGCAGAACTGAGCCCTTAACCCGCAGGATGTGGAAGTGTCTGCAGGGAGACAGCATCAGCATTTGCACCGAATGGCAGGATGCCCAGCTGGTGTCACAGAGGCCTGCTCTGAGCTGGGGGACCCCCCACATTCGGTGACTGGAAGTAGCAGGAGGGAAGTGGCCTGTGTGAGCCATGACAAGGAGACACACAGCAGAGAAACACGGCATGGAAAACTGGGTTCTCGCTACACAGGGGGAGTCTAAGAGTGCGTCCTTCACACTGTGTTGCAAACAGAATGAACTCTCTCTCCTTACGCTGCCTTTCACTATGCTTCAGCTCACCCACCTCTGCTTCACTGGCACAAAATGTCTCATATGTAGTCGGCTTGAACTCTCAAGCAGGGCGGAAAGAGTTTCTGTGGAGGGAATTGGTCGCCGGTGGCAACGCCAACTCTTTGCGGGAGACGGAACTTAGTCTCAGGACTAAGTGGATCTTACTTAGGTCTCCATTACCCTGTTGCATTGCGCTCCTCTAAGGAAAGTTAAGTGACACATGAAAGAATTTGACATTCTCATTTCACGTCATGTAATGGGCTATGTGTTTACAAAAAGGAAAAAGGTCAGATTTTTACTTATGGAAAAACTAAGTTGACAACATTTTAAAAAGATGGCTGTGGTATTTTTAGGGCATTCTCCTGCAAAATCGGTAGTCACTTTGTGATTAAAAAGCTAAGACATGTTTTTGACCAAGAGGCAGCCAGGACTGAATCTTTGCCCTGTCTGTGTGCAGCCCCTTTGGAATTCTGAAGGCAGAGACCTGGCTGCTGATTCTGAGACCCTCCGTGCGACCCCTCTTACAAAGCCCATGTGGGACCACAGGTGTCTCTACAACAAAGTCTGGATGTACATTTATCTGGATATTCATTTCCATCACAAGCCTGAGCATAAACAGAACAAGGTTTGCAGGTTCCATAACGGAGGGATTTTCTCCAAAACTAGCCTTGGAGAAAAAAAATAAAAGCTTTATCAGAATTAGAGTGGAACAAAGCACTTTTTCATTTGTTTGTTTGTCTTTAAAGCAGGATTCAGGGTATTACTATCCAAAAAGCTAATCAAGAATGTTTCCACAAATGTATTGTGCTCTATGTATTTAGTAATTAAAAGTAGTATCAAAATTCAATGAGGACTCAGGTCGGCAGGCAATAATGTCAAACTTGATACAGTCGCTCTTGACCAAGTGACTCACAAACAACACGAACCTCAGGTTTTTTTGCATAATTGTGCTTCAGTAGGAAATTTTGCAAGGGTCCTTTCACCCGAGAACCAGCAATTCCAAATGCTTAACCTAAAGTATTCAAACAATAGGAAATACCTTATAGTGTGGATGATAAGTAGAAACAAGGAAAATAACCCTGGAGTCTGGTCCCTCCTGTAGTTGGTAACACATTAACATAAATTTAAAATATCCACTCCCTAACATTTGAGTGTACTTTTTAAATGAAATACATTCTGTGCTCCCTTATTGTACTGAGAACTAAGAACTGAGGCAGTATAGTCAGGCAAAGCTTTTAGTCATATTTACACTAAGTATACAGAAATGGCTTTTTTTAAACTTATATTTCTACTTATTTTTTTATGGTAAATAAAGGAAATAAAAGCCTAGGCTGCGGCAAGAAATGCCATAAGGGATTTGCCCAGAGTGAGATTCTCTTCCATTTAATAAACGTATGTTTGGGTCAAACACTGCTGAAGGAGTCTTTTTAAAGAGAGAAGAGAATAGAAATAAGCTTCATCCCCATTCCCACTGCCTGCCTGGTTTGACGAGACCACCAGCTCATTGCAGGCGCCGTGTGTGTGTTTGCACGGCCGTGCTGAGACGGTGAGCTCTTCCTTGCATCTGTTTCTCACTGAAGCTCCTGCTCCCACCGGACGATGTGCTGGGTGCAGTATTCGTTCCCGGCCGCCTTCCTCTTGGGGCAGAACTCTCGGAGCTGTCCGTTGTTGGCGTGGCTGCGGGTCCGTGCAAACCTCAAGGAACACGGTCGGTGTGGCCCCAGATAGAATTACCCCCAGCGCGACTCCACCCCTGTTTTGCTGCACCGTGTGGCTTCATCTTTGGCACACAGAAAATGTCAAAGCATCAGGACCCCAGAGCCAGCCCTCAGCCTGGCACCATCTACGGGAGCTTGGAGGGAGTCCCTGAAGGCTTGGCAAAAAGCAGTAACAAAAAAAAAAAAAATGTTGAATTGGTGTGATGAAGTCACATACAAGGTCCAGAGCAATGTACATAGGTCCAGCTGACAGGGAAGGGGGGTCTCCAACACTGACTTCAGTGTACATGTTGGGTGGTCTTTGCATTTCGGCGGCCAGGAAATAGTTCAGGAGAAGATGAAACTTCTGTGGTCAGGCTTTATAATGTTAAACTCCTTCTCCTGACTCCCAAGGTCTGAGCTGTTTTTTCTGCCTCTCCTCCAGCCCTTATTAGTTGGCACCATCATCCAGCCAAACCGAAGCACACAGTCCGAAGGCGATGTACTTCTCCTAATTAAAGTGTTATGTGTCCTTCACGCCATGAGTAAACCAAATAAAAAAATTAGGCCGTCTTCCAGTCACTGAGTACAAGGAAAATAATCACCGGACATCATCTACTATTGTCGGGGACACATTTCAGACAGGATAAAAATGGAAGGAACTGGAAATAGCTCAATTCATTTGCACCGTGTCCTCTGGGACTAAGAGGGGACCCATTTGCAACCACAGGACGCAGGAATATGCTGATGGGAAGGCACACACAGATGCCAAACGGGTGCGTTAACCCCCCTTGGCACAGTTAATGCAGACATGCCCTCGGGATCCTTCTAAGACCCATCTGTTCAGTCAAGCATTTGCTTAATTGTGTCAAATGCCTGGCGAATGTAGCACCAGTTAATAGATAATAGGTATGTAAATGCTGTTTGTGTTCTTGCGCAAATGCCCCAGGGGCCCTCCAATAAACACACCACGCTTTTAAAAATAATTTTCTGTTGGGGACAAAACAATAGTCTTGGTGGCGGCCACAGGCCTTCCCACAACTGTCCAAACTCTGACAGCGTTCAATAGTTTACAGCGTCAGGGGCTTGTCATTTGAGGGTTTTGTCCACCACTCTGTTTTCTGAGAACGTGGTTACAACAGTGCTTGTCTCCCTGTGGTTTTCTGCAGAGAGATGGCAGACTCACGCCCCTCCGTTCACGCATCCCCCAGACATGTACAGAGGGATGTGATTCAGCGAGAAAAGCACCGTCCCAGGAGACAGGGGCAGGTCTGGGACCCTCAGACATTTACGTGATCTGTCCAGGCCTCAGCTCTCTCGTGTGCTGCTGGAAGGTAACTAATTTGGTCCCATCGAGTTGTGGGGAATCTGAAATACAGAAACACCAAAACTGCATAAAATATGCACTCCCTCTTCCCTGCGCTTTGTGAGATACCGGGCTACACGTTCAGCAAATCAGACCCGCTCTTGTGGTGAGTTGTGCGTGACTGACGGACGAATTGGGAATACAAGTCCTTAATGTCCCTTTTCCCTTCCAGGATGTGAGGCGACTATCAGGGACAATTCTGATGACCCTGCCAGAATGTTTTAGCAAAAGCTGGATTGACAGTTTGGAAACATTGCTGTCCTCTCCTGGGTTCGAGACAGGAAATCCTCACAACACATCCTCTACCTTTCAAAGTTCCTTTGAGCCTGTTTCCCTTGTGCTTCGGGCGCAGACAGAAACCTGCATCCCGCACACAGCACAGAATGCTCGGGCGGGCCCTCACGCTCCAGGTGCTATGGGATCACACACCGATTGTGCTGCGGGTGGCACATCTACTAGAAATCTTTTTTTTTTTTTTTTGGCCATTTTGCATTTCCTTCTCACTGCCCGCCTTCCTCCTGTTCTCCGTATTGTGGGGGCATGGGTGTTGCTTAGGAAGAGGCCATGTTCACGTTGCCAGGGCGCCACCTGGGGAAGAGAAGGAGACCCCAGTTTCTTCCCTGGGAAGGTTCGATGCAATGACACCGCGTGCGCCCGAGGACAGTGGTGGCAGCATGAGACACTTGGGGCCCGTGAGTGGGGCTCACCATGCCGTGCCCATTAGGGGCGCAAGGCCGGACCCCTCTCTGGGTGTGTTCATGAACAGTGGTTGTATTTGTGAGGGGAAACAGCTCCAAGGTTTCAATTCTAAGCAGCATGGCTTGGTGGGAGTCCCAACCCTGAGTGTCACACCAGAAGGGGACCATGGTTGTTCCCCTTCTGCACCGTGGGAAACCACTGCTCACCCAGAATGTCATGGCCCTGGCCTGGGCAGGGCTGAGATGACACAGGCTGACAGCCCGTCTTCAAGAGATATCGCGGGCCTCAGCACCACAGCAGAGATAACGCGGGCCTTTCGGCAGCGCTGAGCAGGCAGCCCGCCAGGCACGCACAGTGGTGCCAACTCTGCACCCAGCCCCCATAGAGAGCAAGACAACCTTGACTTGGTGTGGGTGAGGGCAGGTGCTCTTGCCTAAATCAGAAACCCCAAGGGGATGCAAGACTGGGGGCTGCTTTTTGGTGCTCCCAGGCAGCGATGCTGTGAGTGAGTGAATAATGTGGGGACCTCAGGGTGGTGTTCGGGTCACATGTGCCTCTCCCAGATCTAGAAGCATCGTCCGTAGCAACCTCCCTTAACCCTGGTCCCCGGCATCTGGTAGCGATGGAGTCCCCTCCTCTGAGGGGGCTGCAGGCTGCAGCGCCGAGAACAGAAGGACCCCATGTGGGGAGCAGACTGTCCCAGTAAGACCAGCCTTGAGAACAGGTGAAAGGCGATTTTCCAGTTTTAAAATGCGGCTTGGGGTCAGACTAACTTTATTATTCTAAAAGATTATTAGAGAGGGAGAGAGAGGGAGAGAGAGGGAGAGAGAGAGAGCTCTTTCAACTAAACCCATTCCCTGCCCTTTACTCCATGTGGAACAACAGCATAAACTCTCACATAATCCTGAGCTCCGCCCTGGTGTGTCCCCTCATCTGCCAGTTTTGAAAGGAAAATACGAGATGCTTTGACGTTGCCTGTTTTCTCCACAGTGGGCAGGTAATGCAAGTCATTGTCAATCATTGTTTTATACACAAGCACAATGAAAAGGTAGTTGAATCAAGAGTAAAGCACACTCCAGTTACAAAGAATTCTGGAGGGCCTCGTGCACAGCTCACCTGTAACTGTGTAAAGCCCTATACGAGGGGTGTGTGAGAGGACCCCACTGTATCTGGGGCACATGTGGGCTGTGGGACAGCACATGGGATTTTCTGAATGCCTTCGGTCCAGCCGACAGCATCTTGCTGCTTTCACAAGTGTCAGCACAAGGCCTTGCAGACACACCTTCATTTCCTCTGTTGCCTTCCGTCTCCTTTTACTTTGATGCTGTTTTTCTGGCTGGGGGACTAGGGAAGATGCCATGTGATTCTCCAGTGCAAACGATCTTGGTTCTTACTATTTCCTCACCTCTGCTTGAAATGTATGGTTCTGTTTTAAGATCGCCCCCATTTTTCTGTCTCTGATCGTAAAAGAAGCCACTGGCATTGTGACATCCTCCCCGAAGCCTTCTTAAGTGGCTGGAGCAGCTCCTAACTATCTTCTGGCGTCCAAGTTACCACGCGTGACATTCTGGCCATTACATAACAAAGAACGCCTTGTCTCCGCCTCTGATGGTTTACTTTGAACTCCTCTGGTTGCAGGAGCAGCCTCTTTGCCACCCTTCCAGATTCTTCTTGTCACCAACCCCTAAGACAATGTCAAATGCCCACTGCACACCACCCCCGCCCCCCGCTGCTTGGTAAGGGGGTCTCTGGAGACAGCTCCTCAGCGGCCAGCCCATCGAGCCAACTGCTTTCACATCTGATCTGACGTGAATGGGACACGGTTTTGTCAGCTCCGTCCTCCCTGTTGTCTGCGTCCTCCTCTAATACCCCACTGCTGACATCTTATAGACTAAGTGGCCAGTCTGATGTGAGTCTGATTGCGGACATCATTTCCATCGTATTTCCTAAAATGACAATAATAGTTATTATTAGTACAACAGTCTTCCAGGGCAAGCCCGTGGGGTAGTTCTGTTGGTCGGCTTGGTCTGCGTCCGAGTTCCTTGCTTGATCGGTGGGTGGGGATGATGGAGTGCCCCTCCCCCATGACCCCCATTCCACTGAGCTATGTGGCACCCCACCCCCAAAAAGGCCTGGCTCCCCATACCAGCCACAGGCAACCTTTCCCCACTCTGAGGGAGTCTTGATTTGTTTTCCCCACTCCTGTTGGCCAAACAGAACATGCAATTATTTTTTTTCTGCTGAAAAGCCTTGACTGGAGAAGATCAATGGAAACAAAAGGAATCGCATGTCTGTTCCCCACTGCCATGATCACTCTGGAACCCCAGAGAGCTAGTGTCCCCCAGGACTAAGCACAGACTCCCAGCAAGGAACCTGGACCCTCGGGGGACAGGCGTCGGAGGGCTGTGTGAACGGAGCCCATTTCTCCTCCAGTTTTGGGGAGCAGATGCTAACTCAAGCCCAGAGATGGAGTGACCCAACACCCCAGAAACCAAAGGTCCCAGTCAGCTCTCCCACATCAGTGCTCACAGGGAGGGCAGTGACAGCTAGAGCTGGTGTGTGCATTTCAACATTTATGGTGTCGTGGACAGGTGACCTGATTTCTCCTTCACCGAACGGACATTCGGAGCATTTCACTGGTGCCAGTTTCCATGGAGTGTTCGGAGGAGCCGAGAGTGGTTCGGAGTCAGTGTCCAACAAGTCAGCCTCATGTTCATTTTTGTACAGTAGAATTGGAGCCTGTTTTCACCGCATAAAAAGACTCACAGAACTGTGAGATTAGCCAGATGGCCCTTAGCTATCATCTCTCCCAATATGCACGTGACAGAATGAAATGGAATGTTCCGCCGAGATGAAGACACAAATTGCATCAAGTTCTGTGTCAGTGCAAGTCCTCTGGGAAGAAGACGTGGACATGAGGTTAGAAATGCAAGCACTTTAGTGGGGAAGGGCCTGCGGAGGAGGGTGGGAGAGACAGGGAACAGGCGGGGCAAACACTCAGACTAGGGCGCGGGTCGGCCTCTCCCCAGCAGAAAGAGCGGAGGAGGGATGGGACACGAAGCACTTCCTGCGTTTCTCAGCAATTTTCACCCAGGAGAGTGGGGAGTGGTGAAGCAGCTATTGTCGTTATAAGTAGATCTAGCCGACAATAATATAGGACAGCTACATTTAAATGTCAGATCAACAACAAATACTTTTCAGTGTAACTATTCCCCAAATATTGCATGCATACCTATGCCAAGAAATTACTAGCTGTTGATCTTAAATTGAAGTTTCCTTGGGTGCCCGGTATTTTACCTGGTAACCCCAGTTAATGATAGGAATTCCTTGTGAGGTAGGAAAGGACCGGCACTAGCTGTGACCCCGTCCTTCCCTGCCCCGCCCCTCCCCGCTCCGTCACTGCATGGAAACCACCCGAGACAGCGAGACCTCCGTACAAACAAACACTGGGCTCCAATGGAAGAGGCAGCAGCTGGGGCTGCTGGTCAGTACTGCTCCTCAGGGTCCGTGACCTTGAAGGAGATCTGAGCAGCCTATTGGCGAGGTTGCCACAGACGTGCTAGACCTCCTGTGGATTCTTGGGGCGCTTCCTGTGCGTTTGCTGCGGACTGGAGACACCTAGTGGGCTGGTGCGCGACTCCCGCCTGGAAGGACTAGAGGGCAAGGAGGGCTGGATAGCTGCTGACGGAGGAGTCCAAGAGGAATGGGCGGCTTTGCACGCCTCCATTTCCAGACTGTCCTGCCAGAGACCACGTGTGTGTCTCCAGTGGTGTGAACTGGCCAGAAAGGGGACAGTGCCAATGCAGCGCGATCTTAAATACTGCTGCCAAACATGACTGCCTCGGAGGGAGACCCGGGTATCATCCACGAATAGGGCCTGCGGAAGGATTCAACAACCGCTCGGTTCGCATCAGCCGAATCCAGGCAGCCTGGGCGAGAGGTCCCAGGGACGCGAAACCTCCAAAAACAAACACAATCTCTCTCTAAGTCACGTTTCACCGTGGCGGTAAATAGCCCCCAAATCTCAGTGGCATATAATATCAAAATGTATTTCTCACTCTTGGCACAGGATGGCTGCACTTGACCTGCATCTTGGATGGGCTGTGCAAGCTCAGAGATTTTCTGTGCACGCGTCTCATTGTTCTAGATTCTAAATGGGCCAAGAAGCAATACGGAGGGTCTCCTGTTCTCAGGGCGGTCGAGGGGATCTTCAGGGGGTGAACTGAACACGTGCTTCGTGAAGAGGCCACTCAGAACTCCCGACCCGTCCCGCCTTCCCCGCCCCTTCTAGTGTTCAAGGCCAGCTGTGTGACTGTGCCCTAAGCCACTGGGGTGAAGAACTGTGAGGAGTGCTCCGAAGCCACAGGACGAAGGGTGAAGATGGATAATCCCAGGGAAGGGATGCCTGTTTTGGAATCACTGTGAGCTGACATGTTTCCCTCCAAGATCATGCGCTGGACTCCTAACCCGTGACGCCTCAGAATTTGCTCTCATTTCATGCGGGGGTCTTGACAGTGGGAATTGAGTCACTCTGAAGCCACCCGTGAGGCCCTGGTGCAGTCTGGGTGGCACTCTAACACAGAGGGCATGCTGGGACAGAGACACATGCAGGGGACACCGCGTGGAGATGAAGATTGTCTTGGGGAGAGAAGAGGGTGACGCATCTGAGGATTGGGAGCGAACCCCCAGGAGCCAGGAGAGAGGCACGGGACAGCGTCCCTCGGTGCTCAGAAGGAACCAACCTGGCTGACACTTGGGCCCCAGACCTCCAGCCCCCAGTACTGTGAGAGGATAGGTTTGTCCCGTGTGAGCCGCCCAGAGTGCAGTGGAGCGGTCCCAGCAAACGCGTACAGGACGGACAGTCTGACTGATGGTGGATCGCCAGGAGAAACTGTCCATTTTAAACCTCTGAGACTCTGCCCAGGTTGGGGCCAAGTCAAGCTTTCTGTCCCACCTCCCTCTCCTCTTACCCCTCTTGACCTCTGACCCTCGAGGACTCGTTAATCGTAGGCTCTCCTTGGTGGCAGAGTCAGAGTTTTGGTTGTTACATAATAACAGACAACTGGTCACCGAGTTAAGGACATGTTTCAAGACACAAGTGACCAGAAATCTTTGTAAAACCTAACCATAGAGACACTGTGGGATCTGTGGGGGTTTTTAGTTCAGGGCCAATGAGAAAAATTAGGCCTCAGAGCAAATTTGAAGGACAATAAAAAACAAAAAGTAAAGTATCTATAATTATCCTCAAGAGTTGTGTTCCTTTGAGGAAAACACTTCTGCAAATGAAGGAACTTGGGTTTAGAGAATGGAAATTAGTTGCTTAAGGTCAAACAGCTAATTAGAGGCAGAGCTGGGACCAGCTCCCCCTCGCTCCCATTCGCTGTTTAATTTCCACCGAACCCTGCTGACTGATCTCGTACGGGGCCTCGGCGTGATTTTTAAACTATCAGAAGTGCTTCCTTTTCCTGCAGCCACACTGGAAGACAGTTTGGCAGTTTCACAACGTTCTAAGTAGAGCAGCCACGTGATCCAGCAATCACCCCTCAGGTACACACCCAGGAGAATTGTGTGCACAACTGTTCACAGACCTGTTGCTCGTAACACTGAAAAAAGTGGACGCGACCCTAATGTCCATCAAGTGACGAATAGATAAACGAAATGGGGTACACCACGCAGTGGAGTATTTTTCATCAAGAAAATACTCAAGAAAAAAGATCAAAGCTCTGACATCAGCTACAATGGGGATGATCCTTGAAACCCTGAGGCTGAGTGAAGAAGCAGGTCTCTAACGACCAGACGTTATGGAATTCCATTTCTGTGAAATGTCAAAATAGGCACCTCCATGGATATGGAAGAAAATTAGTGACTGCCTGCTTCTGGGGGAAATGCGAAGAAGAGAAACGGTATCCTTTCAATCCAAGGGCAAAATAAGAAATTATCTAAAAACCACACGCACATTATAAACATGAATTCACAGTGTTAGTTTCCCTCATGATCTGTGATACTTCAAGGGCACTTCCACAGCCGTGGCCGGGTCCTGTCCCCCAGTGACGAGTACCAGACAGTGAGCAGGCTCTGGGCCTTCTCCCCTCGCCTTGGAAGTGTGGCCACAGGCTAAGGAGTCATGCAGTCTGTCCGATTGATACCTCAAACCTCATAGAATGTGCTTTAATAAACCCTTTACCATGTCCTCCTCGGGCCAGTTTAGACAAACGCAGGCTTTTCGGTGGGTTAATTTAATGTAATGCAGGGTAGGTTGAAGTCGATGAGAGGTCTGGGCTGGGGCCCTGCTTTCCATTTATTGCCATGTGTGTGCTTGTCATTTCCGCAGATGCAGGTCGCAGCGTGTGTTAGCCTGTGTGCCTGACCCGGTGGTTTCCCACAGCGATTCTGCGGCGGCTGTAGGGACCGGGCTGCCTCCTTCCTCTCCATCATCAGAGTCATTTGGGCTCTTACTCTGCCCCTGGGGCACGGTAAGTGCTTCCCGTGTGCACACCAACCCCGTCTCCACCGGCAGCTGTTCCTGAGAAAGCAAACACTCTTGGTGTCCTTTACTCCACAACACTGAAAACTCTCTGGTTGTTTTCTCTTGTCTTCAGGGTAATTTCTTTTTCATTTTGAATCGTTTCTCATCTATTTTATGTATCTATTTCATTGCCTCAATGTGTTCCTTCACAAGAAAATAGCCAAATTTAGTTACCTATAATAACATTGCTCTACTGGACCCAGCCTCCGGGTAATCATAAAATAGAAGCTCCTAGAATAGGTAAAAGACCCCACAGGGTCCCCTCCCTGTGAACAGCTCCCCAACACGTGAGCCGGCACTTCCCGGAAGGAAGGCCAGGCCCCCTGCGGTAGGGACACAGACATAGTCACATTTTCATAATCGTAGTTTTCGACGGGAACACTTTAGAATCAGCCACCACCCCTGTAAGTACAAGTACCGGCAGGAAACCCTCTGTTCTCTGCCTCTTCACCCCTGGCACCTGAGTGCTCTCTTCCCTCTTGGTATGTCTGTGCTGGAGTTGAAACCAACCCAAATCATGGGCATGGGGCAGGGATGGGTCCCCGTCTGGGGTGGAGGTGAAAAGACACCCCCCAGGATACTGCAGTGAGTGCATGTGCTACCTAAACTATCACCTAACTGGCTGTTAGGTTTTGTGGTTCTGGGACTCTGTCTGCCCCGCTGCATTACCAGCTCTGGGGGCTGACCTGAACTCTTCATTGTGACTTGTAACATCGTTTCCTAGGAAAAGCTGTTCCAAGTTTCAAACAACTCCCACGCAAATATGTTCAGGATTTTAGTGCTCAATGATTGAGGACACATTGTATTTAGACTGCTACTTATTTGGTGAAGTATAAATGCATAACTAGTTCAAATAGGGTCATTGAAAAAGCATTCTTTATACATTTTAGACTTGAGTAGAAAGTTAAGAAAATGTACAACTGCATCTGTATAGAAGAAATCATCAAGCAGAGAGAGGAGGGGAGGGGTAAGGCTTTAGAAGAAAGTAGACCTCAGGTCCTACTTTGTGACCTGCAGCCCACAGGTCACAGTGAAGGCTTTCGATCTTCTCTCACCCGCCATTCCCTCTTCGTTACAATGAGAGTAAGTTTCACTGGATGTAACTGTTGTGATGATTAAATGGGATGAGATACGAGACACACTTAGCGTAATGTTTGGCATCTCAGCGTTGTCCTGATCTGATACTGACTTTCCCCTCTCGCCCTTGTTCCCATGAGAATGACAGAGAGGGTCCACAGCATAGTCACGCACCCCGACCTCTGCTAAGGCCCCCTCATTTTAAGCAGCAGCAGTCGTTACAATTCTATTCCAATAACACAAGGTGAAAGTGAGTACGCATCTTGGAGATGTCTGGCTTTTAAACTCTTTTTGACTCAGGCATATCAAAACACGCTTTCTGCCTGGAGCGTGTTCTGAAGCAGTAAAGGATACGCTTTGGAATCAAGTTCCTGTTGTGACACCCCCAAAGGCCCTCGGAATGGACCGTCTCCACCCCCCAGGTCCCTCTCCTTGTATGCCCCTTCGCTAAGACCTCCAGGAAGCTTTCTGAAAACCCTGATCTCCTTGGTTTGAATTGTGTAACCCGGGACCCCCAAAGTGCTCTCCCCAGGCCCTGGGCTAACCACCTAACAGATGTTACCTGATTTGAATCTCACAACAACCCTGTGTGGAGGTTATTGTTATTTACATTTCGGGGGTGAGAGAAGAGGAGGGTCAGGAGGGCACAGGTACCTCACCTCAGGCCACACAGCCACCAATGGCACGGTCACACCTGAACTCACGTGGATCTGACCGCAGGTGTATTCGTGACATCCGATGTGATTATAACCAGAAAGGGGTGGAAGGGCGTGTTCTCTCCTGTACGATATATTGTGTTAGATTACCAGCATTCGGAAATGCATATTTTATTTGACAGTATTTATAAATCTTGCGTCTTTCTCTGAGAGTAAACTATAATGCAAAAATGCTTCCATATGCTATGAGTTTGTCAGGCCTGTTGATGAGGGGTGTTCTGTGGCTGGCTGGCCTGTGCTCACTCACCTCCAGCCTGGGTACATTTAGAAACGGTGTCCCCAGAATTAGCTCAGATCCCCTTCCACGCCTGCAGACCTCCAGTGACCTGTCAAGTTATAAGTGCAGTGTGTACTGTCACAAAAGAACGAATTGCTAGGACATCTTCCATTATTTAGACAGGTAATAACAATTTGCAAATTAAATAACTATAATATTGAAACTCCCAAATTCAGATACGCTTCAGTTCTATACTTCTAATACATATGCCATTGACTGTTCCTGTGCTTGTAACTCAACTCTCCCACTCGGTATGTGGCCTTGTAGCATTTTAACGTGAACTCCTTGGAGTAAATGTTTTCATCTACCTATGGCACCTCAGTACACACATCCAAGGTTGATTTGAAAATGCAACGACACAGCCCAGGTAAGCTACTTAACACAGTGATTATTTTTCCAGCACATGTTGACTCTGACTAACTGTGGAAGAAGTAAGTATTCCACGGATTTCATTTAACACACATGCTCTGACCCAGCAGACAGGGGACTGAGGTTTCCAACACCACGGCTCTGCCTGCCCCTCGTCAACACTGAGCTTGATAAGCCACTTTCATTGGAACGCAAATTCCTCTTGGGGAAACCAGGCAAAATAAAGTAGTTGGCCAAGAAATTATCTAAGGTCATAAGGTCAGTTGAAGGCAGTTACAGACTCCTTCTATCTCTGAAGAATTTAGGTAAGTTTTATAGTCTTCTTGACTCTGAGTCTTTTGTACGAGGAAGAGCAATAGGTCCCATTTCCCTCGCTTCTTTGGTGTTAAGTGGCTACTGCTTCTCGGACCCATTCACTCCCAGGTGCGTTAACAAAAGGTCAGGTGCATGGCCTGAATCTCTAGATCAGAAGACAAGACAAAGACACTGTTGGGAATCGAAGACCCGATCCCTTCTCTCCTGGAAACACAAAAGCCTTCTGGCCAAATAAATATCTCTTCTTCTTACAAGATACTTCTTTTATTTACTGTTCCAATTGTAATCAACTAATACCCTGGACAATTTTATATAAAAGTAGTTTAGATATGGTTTGGAAAGAATTTCAGATATGAGCATTTAAAAATATATTGTGCAAGTCTCATTTTAAAAAAATGATCATTTGATAACAGAACAACAGTACCCCAAAGTTTCTACCCTTTCCACCTTTTTCATGATTCTATTTTTGTAGAAATTTGCAGAACCATTTAGAATCACAGAAACTTAATTTCTGAACACATTTAGATGGAAAGATATTGCTGTTGATAGTGATGATAATGTGACTGTCCTTTGATTTTGCAAAATAAATAACACACAATATTCTCCACCCTAAGTACATATTGAATACCTACTATGTGCAAGGCATTTAGTTGGATTCTGGATGAATACAAAATTATAGGACACTCTTTATAGTTCTGAACACCTTGTAACCCAGTGATAGTACATAAACATTCAGAAATAACAGAATCAAAAAATACACGATAATTGCTAATACAGACAGAAAAGTCAGAATCAACAGGTATACAGGCATGGGAAACACATTTCTTGTGGCTACGAGGGAAGGAACTTTTTGGTAAAGATAGATTGATTCTGGAAGGCTTTGTTGGATTTTTTGTAATACAGATAACAACGTAGAAGTTCTTAGATCATATGAATGTGTGATAACTTAATTTCCTCAGATTTAGTTGTTTCTTTTCATTCCCAGTTGCCCTCTGCATTCTATTTCTATAAATGTATTGCTACAGGATGTTATTCCTGTAGTGTTTTAAACACTCCTATTAAAGTCATGAACAAATAAGGACATTCAATTGTCATTTGCTGTTGGAAATATTGCCCAGCACAGTGACAGAGTTCTTAGAAACAAAAGGAGAAAGCTGGAATTGTTTGCCTTTAGTAGGCTTGTCTCCCAAGAAAATCAAGAGGAAATTTATCCATTAATAGGAAAGCCCACTGAATTAGAAAAGAAATCTGAACATATTAAAATATTTTCTTCTTCAAACCAACCATAATTAGCTGGAAAATGTGATGGAAAATCTCATCCATAAAATAAAACAAAATCTTTACAATACATGGGCACAGCCTCAATAGGAAGCGTGCACACCCACCACAACTCCACTCGGTCCTGTTGCATCACAGCTGTCTCAGAGGCTGTGCCGCAGGGGATGCAATAAACCGGCAAATGTGGCTGAGCCCTTGGGAGGAAACAGTGGGAAACCGTGGGGAGGCAGGTGGCACCAGAGGCTGTGCCTCCTCGGTGACATCACAACAGCGTGGCTGGCAAATGAAAGAGGGACTGTTCTGATGGCATCAGTCCGCATCTTCTGTGACCCCTGGCTGTTTATTGTTCTGACTTCAAAATGACCAGCCATCCTGAGCGGCCACAGATAAAATGTTCAGACCACTTCTGTGAATTCCAGCTAGCGTTTGAGGCTTTGCGGGGAGTTTGGAAACCAGGAACTAGTGGATGAGACCTCTGGGCTTAAGAGGAAAAAAGCTTGCCTTTGAGGGGGAGGGACACTGCAGACAGTACCGTGGGCTATGGACTCAGGCCCTCCAAGCCAGCTAGACAGGCAGATGATAACTTCCAGACAAGCATTGATTAGCTGCCCAGATTATGGATGTGCAGTAGCCTGAGACTGAAGCACAGAAAGGCTCAAAACATAGTCTCCTGGCCCGCTCTTCCTGTCGAGAAAGAGTGTCTGCGCATCCAGGAATTAGGGAGAAGCAGGTCCCTCTTACAGGAAAGGAAAAGCATGAGTCACACGTTGATTCAGCTCTGGTCGGCTCTGTCTCAGCGTGTGCGGGGGCCACACCATTTACTAGTCTTTCCATGGACTCTCCTTTCAGAGTCTATTAAGTGGGTGTGGTGTGACAGAAACCCGAAAACTACACCTGGAAACACGTTCTGCATTTGGGGGCGTAGGGTTCTACAGACGTCAACTGGAATAAGTTAGTTAACAGTGGTGTTTAAATTCTGCAGGGAACTCCTTGTTCTTAATGATTGTTCTTATGAATGTCTCAATTAGTTTGGGAATGACTCTATGCTGGGTTATAAGTAATTTACATAAATTCCCAATATTTACATACGTGTGTTCTCAATTTGCAGTGCCATTGTGTATTATAAATCATAAACAAGCAGATACTTGGAAAATCCCAAATATTTGTAAAGATGTTTTTCACTTTAGTCACTCTAATGGATAAATTTTCAACAACGGACAAAACTCAATGTTGGCAAAGACAGGAAGCAGCCGGGCACTGGTGGGAGTGCACGGTGTGATAATCATTTCGTGAGATCATCTGACACTTTATTCTGAGGTTAAACATATATGTGCCCTATGACCCAGCAATCACTCCTAAGTATTTGCCCAAAAGAAATGAAAACATTTCCACAACAAAGATGAGTTCAGAACAGCTTTAGCCCTGACAGGCAGACTCCGATAACAGCTTCTCGTCCATCTGCGGGAGGAAGAACAAACACACTTCGGCATATTCACGATGTAGAGTACAACCTGTCAGTACAGGGGACCAAGTGAAGATCTACAGAAGAACGTGAGCAAATCTCAAAAGCGCCACATTAGCGCAGGAGCGCACACTGTAAGATATCACGTACGTGACTTTCTAGAAAAGGCGAAATCAACCTATTGTGATAGGAAACAGATACAGTCATTGATTAGCAAGGTTATGATCAAACAGTACGTTGGTGAAAATATTCTATATCTGGACTGGGCTGCGGGTTACATGACTGTGTAAGTTTGACAAGTCTCTCAGAAGACTTGGCATTTTTAAAAATATGAATGATGCCTCAAAATAGAGTGTGGCTAATATAGCAAAAAGAGAAAAAATTAAATTAAATAAAGTAAAAAATAACATTATATGGACAAATTAAATAAAACATGGTGTTTCATGTAGGGAAGGTATATTTAGGGTTTTTTTTTTAGGTATATGTTTTCCTTTTACCTTTTTATAACACTGACATTTTATTCTCTCTGAAGTGGGAGCCTCCATGCAAGAGTACAAATTGTTAGTTTTATAAAGTACGATTTCTCTCTCACGCACACTGTCCCAACCGGTGAGCTGAAATTCCGAACCACGTTTATTTGGGTTGTGTAAGGCTCTTATTCGGTAAACAGAAATGACTAAGGTTGCAAGCTAAACAACAGACAATTGGGAGTACTGCGGTAGAAGAATATTCCAAGTTTATTCAGTTGCCAAGGTAACCGTCTGTCCCTTACCTGTCCCCATCCTCCTCCCGATGCTGCTGCAGACCCACTGCGTGGCACATGAGCATCGAGCATTGATACTAGACCTGGGACGGAGATGGGGCATGATGGAACTTAGCCACTCAGTGGGACCACTTATTAACAGAAAGCAAGATTGTGTGATGACGACAGATTTGAGACTTAACAAGTTTCTAGCTTCACTGGAAATTCCTGTTGTGGCCTCCCAGTATCTTCCTGATCTACTTCTGTGTTGAACTCCTCATACACAAAATGACGAGAGAATAAATGGGTGTTGTTTCAAGCCTCTAAATTTGAGATAATTTATTAAGGCAGCTTCGTGGAAAAGTAATGCATTTATTAAAACAGATTCCTGGACTGTAAATAGAAGGAAACCAAGTCTGTTAGAATGTCTGACATAAAATATGGTTTTATGAAACTTCCCAAACACATGTTCTAGATTTTATTATTTTTCATCTAAAATATCCATTAGTTCAAAAAAGATAACTTGATGTTGTTCAAAGTAATGGCCACATTATTTGTTTCCTACTCATTGATGTGAGTATAAATATCATTTTCTGCATTCGAGGGAGAAGACATTGCTTGATATTCCACTAACTGCACTGAATTAAACATAAATATTTTGACTATACCCTGCTTCTTTCTTTGTTTTGTTGTTTAGGTTCCTGTTAAAGGTGAGATCATATGGTATTTATCTTTCACTGCCTGGCTTATTTCGCTTAGCATAATGCTTTCCAGTTGCATCCATGATGTTGCATAGGGTAGGAGGTCCTTCTTTCTTTCTGCTGCATAGAATTCCATTGTGTAAATGTACCATAGT